>OX454265.1:19641905-19844544 GCA_949715065.1 Periphyllus acericola
AAAATTTAATTAAATTAGTAAGTTTTTCACATTTCTTCTTTTTCAATTTGACTATTATTGTACATCGCGATTGTGTCCAAAGTTCAGGGAAAATTCAACTTTATTCACGTTAAACGTATCCCAACAAAAACTTACGGGGAAAAAGTTCCAGACCACCTCCCAAAAAAGTCGATCGATCAAAGTAACGATATGTCGATATGTACATTGTGGCCAAGCGCCAAGTCTTTAGTCCGTAACCAAACTTTATTCCTACTTTCATGAGCAACACGTATCTTTGATTTCTTTTGCTTAATACTTGACTAGCTTCCGAATGAAGCATAAATTACACTTGCCCTGCACAATTTATATTATAACTATTACAAAGTTTCGGTCTAGAACTTATTTATATTCTTCTGAGTCCCGTTCAGAAAGTAGCCGAGTATTAAGCAATAGAAAAAGAATAGTTGCTTGTTGCTGATTTTCTCAAAAAAGTAGGGGTAAGGTCAAACTAAAGAAAGGCAGACTTGTCACTTGGCCATAATGTAGATATTATTACTTTGATAGGTCGACTTTCTCGGAAGGTGGTTTGGAACTTAGCCTTTTTTCGCGTTTTTTTGTTATTACATACGACCACGTCAGATGACATGCTGCACCCTTGATAATTATTTAATTTCGAACTGATCTGAACAGATTACATGCATATAACTGAATGTTTCCGATTATGTGATATGGAATTATTTTCATTTGTTGTAGAGTTATTATAAGAAATAATAATAATAAATAAATGGTAAATAAAAAATAATAATAAGTTGTTAGTAACATAGTAAGTTACCAGTTGCTCAACGTTCACATTATAGTGCACAGCGTGTTATATGTTTAAACTATAACTGTAGGTTTTTCCACAGTTAAATCATCTACGAACGAGTCATGGGTTTTTGTATGTGTTTCAATTTTACGTCATTCTTGATGTTTGGCAATATGTTTATTGGTAGTTTACCTCCGTTGTTATACGCGTTCCGATCGAATCGAACTATTTTCCCTATTTATTTTTCCTATTTTATTTTATACGCCCCTTACATTTGAGTCAGTAACAATATTTAAAATTGTATGCTTCCATTTTGAAATTGCTTGTTATTAAGGGTCCAAATGTATGTAGAGCTTTAGGTTACGTGAGGCTGAGCTATGTTTCAAATTTCAAAAGTCTATCTCAAGAGAACGCAGAGATATGAGGGTCAGTTCATGCATAGCAAGGACTCGTTGCATTATTAGAACTTGGCGCAATTCCGTGTGCTCCGATACTCGTGTGTTTGTATACTTGCACTTCCAAATTAATTTAAGATTTCTCTATTGTTAACATCATTTTATTTATAACTGTATAATATCAGGAAATTTAGGAATATTCTCTCGTGGTTCACCTAAATCATTCTGTAGTTATAATAATATATATCCCCGACTAGCATATTGCCTTAAGAGGACGACGCCGTACTTGTTATCACCGTCTCACAAACGTAAGACATAACAAATCTGCGTTTATAAGAATAACCTAATTTGTGATTTTGTTTCTCAAATATTAGATAACACTGACTCATATTCCATTAAAGTTTAAAGGATTATTTACAATTTTTATGTGATTCATAAGTTTTTTACATTTCTGTACACCATAGGTTCCCAACCTATGGTCCGCGAGCCATACTTACAAAATGTAAAAATATTTTAATAATTTAATTTTCCTTTGAGGCATAACACTAATTATTGACAATCGTGTATAGTACGTCGTTTATTTATAAATTTATATTACATAGTGAAACCCATGTTATTATTTCAACCGATAATCTAATCTTTTTTTTACATTGTTACATTAAGATTAGATTATATCGGCACAATTTAACAGATTACGTTCAAAGTTGAATATAATATTGTTGGTTTTTGTGGTTAATGTCTCCGTACCCGTATTCCGTAGTCGACGTTTGTGCTCCGTATTCCGTAGTCGACGTTTGTGCTCTTTTTAATTTTTCGTGTGTTAGATTGTCAAAATATAGCTCCGAAAAGAAAGTATGACGATGGCTACATAAAATTTGGATTCATCGCAATCGAAACTAACCGTGAAATTCGACCACAGTGTTTAATATGTGCCACCGTTCTCAGTAATGATGCGTTGAAACCCGCCAAGTTAGAACGGCATTTAAAAAGTGTCAATCCTAAATTAAGTGATCGACCAACAGAGTTTTTCATGGGTAAATCAGAAAATTTAAAAAAAATGTATAGTATATATAAAAAAGTGTACAGTGTACACGTTTATAACTCGCTAAAAAATAAAATATCATTAAAACACTTTCCAGCAGTTTAGAATCCAACGATCGATTATATCTAGATTTCGGATGTGGAGAAGACTTTGAATTAAATTAACTGTACATTATACAATACTGTAGAACTTAAATTATATTTTATGATATGTCTTAAAATGACTTAAACGTGCCATTTTTTAGCAAAAGTATGAAATAAAAAGTAAATATTAATTATTTTAGAAGAAACTACATCAGAATTAAAATTAATATAAAAAAACCTTTCCGGCATAATCTAATAAAAAATCTGAACAAAAAAAAAGACAACTCAGAAAAGCCCTTGGATTTTTATTCAAATTATATCAAGCGCCGCAGTCACGGCGCAGAGTTAGTAAAATGAGAAAAGAGCGGGCGACGACGCACGACGGTGTTTATAATTAAACTAGACAACCAACTCGTACAACTAAGGTATTTTACGGATAACATGTCGACCATTCTTTAACAAAACTATAGTAAGCCTATTTATATAAAGTTTACAATGGCTGATCATTATGCTATAAATTGATCGGAGGATTACAGCTTGAGAAAAATGGAAAAATATTAACACTACAATTGATCGAAATACTATTTTTCTCAACGAGAAAGAAAAAGATAAAGAGATGGATAGGTACGGTATTTATTTGTATTTATTTTATCTTATTTATACATAAAAAATATATATAATTTATTTATTAAAAATAAACAAATATTTCTTATAATGATTATTATATCAATAACAAAAATTATAAAACTCCCAGGTCGAGTGAATCTCCATGGTCAGTTGAGATACAGGGATGAGCACTTTAAACTTGAAACCAACGCACCATTTCTTTCGAAAAAAACCATTCTGGGTGACTGAAGTTGGGAGGATCAGTTTATATATCTAAAGATGATCGATATAGTTATAGAATCGAATTTCTTAATAAGGTAAAAGATAAAACCAATACAACCCTCGTTTCACTCAGAATCTAAAATAAACAGGCATAATTTACAAGTTACAACACACCTGCTTTCTACAAAATCTATTTTTTTATCCCCTCAACTTAAATTTAATTTTTTTAAAAGCTTGTAATTGTTATTTAATGCTTATATCACGAATTTATATTGATATTGGATAGTTTTCAAAAGACATCGATATAAAAGTTCCGATATGGTAGCTCGTATACAGTGACGAGATAAAATCAGATTTTCCGAAAACTGTTCACAATTTTGGTTACGAAACTCCGACATGAAAACACGTGTAGCATGGTTATAAAGAGTGTATGAAAATATTATCATTATTATTATAATGAACTATATGCGCGGAAAAATTAATGTGTTCGAACTTTTTCAAGTCCATCAGTCAAACTCATCATCAACGTCGAAAGAGGGGAATAGGGTTGTGTGTGCGTGTGTGTGTGCTTATGTGAGCACGTATGTATATGAGAGAAAGAGTTTATCCATAACCATAGGTACTGGTCCAAAACACAGGGAAAAATGTGACCACGAAGTATTTTTTTCAAGTGGTCACTATAGCTGGACACAAATAACCCGATCGACCGGACGTATACATTTTTACTGTCCGCTCGGTAAGTATAGTCTACTCGGTGCCCCGGATTAAGTGGTGCAGTGCAATGCACTCAGATGCAGGTTCTGGATTTTCTGAATTGCATAAAATAATACATTATATTATGATCATGTTATAATAATGTATATCGAACATATTTAATCATCAGATATATCGAATGATGGATTCAATCAATTATTGTACGAATCAATCATACGAACGCTGAACAAATGTATGAAAATAATGTCATTGGACGTTGATTGATTTTTAACTTAATCGTATAACATTTATTCAATTTTAACAGGTCTCTTAACCGGGAAAAAATCAACTAATGTTTCAATGGTACTTTCCAAGCTGTAAATATAATTAATAAAGACAAAATCGTACTAAATTGTTGCGGCTAAATTGGAAAAACAATTATGTTATTACAAGATGTGTACGTAAAACTTTTCGGAACAATTAATTGTACATATATATTTACAAATGGCAAATACATTTTCAAACACCGTTTGTAGAGATAGCACAAGCCTACAAGTTATACAGTGAGGCTTTAACAAGAATTAATAATTATTTTATGAAAATGGTTTAATACAAACAATAAGGTCGACGTTGAATATCACTATAAAGCGGTTGTTCGATATTTCCGTAACACTGTAGTTTTTCTTTTGATATTTTGTTCACCTAGCGTATAACCTTATCAGGATTGATCTACATTTAGTTTTCAACTTTACAGGTATGAGCAAAAATTACGTATTTGACTTTTCTAATTTTTTCTCCCTCCCGATAAAATATTGACAGACACAAAATGTTTAAGAGGTATCGGATGCCGCCTTGCACTCGGATGGTTATTATTAGATGGGTCTCGAGTTCCATTAAGTGTAAACTTAAATGTGTTGACCAATCGAAAAAAAAATAACTCTTTGGACGCAGACATCGGAAGCGCGTACTCGACCCTTTCAGTCATCGCGGAAACCACTTTGGCTGAAAGCGGGGAGGAAAAAAAAACATTCGCAAGGTGACAGCTGTAAGTTGGTCTAACTGAAGTCTTAAATGCTGATGTTTAAGTACTAATAGCTAGCCGATATATAAACTTAGGTCAATGTGGTTATTATAATACCTCTAATTTACATTTGGCAATGGACGTCATGGACGCGATGAGACACTCGAGCGATAGCATCGATCATATTTTAATTGGTTGGACCCACGAAATAATAATTTTACTAAGCCAGTAACCAACCCCAGAGATAAGGTTTAGTATAATAATTCAATAACCCGTGGTGAATATTTCCCAATGTATTATTAATACTCAAGCTCAGACCGAAAGAAAGGGTACGAATCCAAAAACAAAATATAATATTTTGTGTGTTTATTTCAAAACAGAACAATCATAAAAAAGTGATTTTTATTAAAGAATATTGGTTTGGAATTTTTATAGAAATTTCTTTAATGATCCATAGCTTGATATCATTTCAAAAGCATTCGGAAAGATAATTTCATGAGACAGCAATTATACAACCATTAACTTCGAAATTATGAGATGAGAATTTATGTTAAAGCAGAATATTTAAGAAACATGTTTGCTAAACAACATTTTAGACGTTTAAAATTATGTTATATTATGTTAATATAAAACATTTATCAAAAACGGAAAATGTTTTCGTATTATACAAATACTTTGAATTATAAACTGATTCAAGTAATCCGATACTCCATAATCACGCAATGTATTTTGGAATGTAATTAGAATTACGATTTTTAACATGTTCTAAGATGTGACGACCAGGAGCATTTACCACGAGTTATTAATAAGTTAAGTTAATATAATTAAGTTAAAATACGATTCTAGCGTAATTAGACGACACGCGGAATCAGTAACTAGGGAAAAACTCGAATAATCGAAACACATCTCGAGGTGGTGCTGAAAAAACCATATGAAAACAGTTTTCGATGATATCAATCGGTTTCGATAAAAGAAAAATCCGGTGTCTGCAGAAAGTCACACGCGTTATTGTTCCGAAGCGTGGAGCACGGGTGCAAAAAGGGCCAGACCGAATATTTGTTGATGCTCTATGCCCTTCAGTATGGCTGATAGTTATCCAAAGCTGAGGTGGCAAATAATTGTTAGCCAAAAAAAAATTTAAGATGGGTTTAACAAATATGAATAAATAGTCAATTTCAAACAATAATTGCCTTCGCGGAAGATACAATGCGAAAAATAAAGACAAAAGTGGAAAAGCGTACGTTTTGATATACATGTTTATAATAGAAATGACATGCACTGCAGCGACTTAATAGCTTGACAGTGATTTTCGATTGCTCAATATTATAAGCGTACTTGTATAAAATACATAAAATATAATTCTCATTTACGGTAAACCGTGTATTATGTTCAGACCTATTTTTTTTTTGATAAAAAAGCCTTTTACACACTTCGGTATCGAACCTTGTATACAGTACACACCTCATTCAGTGGGTTTTGAGTCACTTGACGTACACGGTCAATATTGCGTCTCACGAGGTCAGTTTGTGCTGCGACAGGAAGTTAAAAATGTTCCTACGATTTTTTGTTATGGGCCATTCCAGTTTGCTGACAAACAGGGTCTTGCTGGATATGCCATCACGACATTTTTTAAAATATTACGGAAATAACATTTATTTTGATGCAAATACAATTAAACTAAAACAACACGCAAGACGAAGAAATATTAAATATATTAGCAACAGACCTTCTGTGGTTTACACACCAGTTTTGTGAATACTATAATACGGACCAACAACGCTTTTTCAGTGACGGTTAACCGCATGAAATAAAACGAACACCGGTGGGTGTATTTGAATTAATTAATCCGATGCTATGATCACGCGACATTCGGAATTAGTCGGTTTGTTCCGTTTCGCAACACGTACTCACAATCGAACTGTATAATATCACGAAAATAATGAATATTCTCCAATTCAGGTTCACTCAAAACAATGAATAGCGATAATGATGTATAGTCCGGCTTAAAAACGTAAAACATAGTAAACGTTCATAAAAATTGCTTAATTAGTATTTTTGTAGATCAAATATAAGATTAAACAAACTTATATTGCATAAAAATTAGTTTTTAAAGGGATTTTTAAAATGTGTATGCATTCATGGGTTTTTTTACATTTCTATACACGATCATAACTCGCTAAAAATAAAGAATCTTGACAAAAAATCGGATAATGTTATTTCCTTAAAGTTTGACAACACATACTAAATTTTTGTATTTCAACCATCCCACCATCCACACATCCTTATCAATTAATTAGTTTTAATAACAATTTATCATGAATAAGTAATTTAAATACTTTGCCCGTAAGTCTTTCAACTGGTCAAATAATATAAAATAACTTTAATAATAATTAAATACATCTGCATGGATTCCATACGACTGTTGTTATGGGATACAAGCATTGTGTATACATTAAACATTGCAATACGATTTTCATACCGTCAGTTTAATTATACGTCCCGATTCCATTCGTGTGCATTATAATATAAATATAATTATCATCTCGTTTACGATGGAGAATCCAGGAAGTTGCGCCTTTGTTGTTGAGAAGGCTACTGGACCTATAAGAATGTTCGTTAGAAAAACCGGTAGATGGTTCCGGGAATTCGTCTTATATCTGTACTTGATTATAGTACGAATTGACAGTAAGTAACTTACTTATAACATAATATAATACTTCCTTTGCCGAAATGTTATGGGGAAACCATGTTATGTTTGTTCGCTGCACTCGCGATACTGTGAGATGCAACGCTCAACCGGTTTTCGTTTCCTCGTCCAAACAGAATGCCGAGTGTTCGACTACGAACGTTGGGTGCCATGGACGAACAAAGCCAATGAAAGCAAAGATGTTCCCTTCGTTTTAACAGTGATGGAGGAGATCGAAGCCCAAGTGAGTGCGAAATCATAGTGCTGTTATAATAATCAACACAACGGTTATCGACTCGAACGATTGTCCCCCAACTGGATTCCACCAATTGTTCGCGTATACGAGACTCGATTATTTGGAGTACTATTCGTGATGCAATTTACTTAATACGCATTTCCTTCGCTAGGTCCAAGAAAATAGCCTAAAGGAAATTTCGTTTTTAAAGTGTGTTTCTATTTGAAAAAATACTTTGTATCGCCGTATAATGTATTCTGAGTGCGTTTCAAAAGAACCATTTTATTAATTATTGTGAAAAACTAAAATGTTGCAATTTGGAATAATGCACATCATTGCAGTATTTACTTAAATTACCACATACGCAACAAAATGTGTATTCTAACCTTTTGTCCAATCCGACGTACTTTCTCCAGGACTTGAACAAGACGTATAAGCTCTGGGCGACCCGATTCAACCTGTTCACAAGATTTAACGAAGGGATCATGGCCGACCCAGGTATTGTACACGTCAGACAAACGTCTTTGTAGTATATATATCATAATTTGTTTTTTGATTTTTCGTTATTTTACGATTTGTATAGAAACTCTTTACTCCGGACCACCGGAAGTGTTGGCGAAACACATTGCCGCCCGGTGCAGTTCAATGGAAACGATAATTGACCCGTTCTGTGGTTCCGGGGCGATCGCCATCCAATTGGCAATGATTGGACGAAAAGGTAAATTGTTCAGCATACGAAATAGATTTATTGTTTTTAGTTAACCCGTTAAAACGTGTATTACGATACTTTCTATTCTACTGGTGTTGTAACGGTTTTTATAATTGGTACAGTGATTGCGATGGATCACGATCCGGCGAAAGTCAAGTGTGCGAAGAATAACGCACGCGTATACGAAGTGGCGGGCCACATACACTTCGTTGTAGGCGACTTCTTCGCAATTTGGAACACGCTTGAAAGAGCCAACGGTATCGTAACATCGCCACCGGAAAAACTAGGAAAATTTAAGACGGCCCAATTGATGAAAATAACTAGTCGTTTGGTGCCGAATGCCTTAATTAAATTGCCTAGTGATTGGGACAATGAAGAGGTACTTCAACAGATTGTGTTAAGAATGTTAAAAAAGAAAATTCCTCATAGATTATTTTTTTCTTACAGATATACCGAATTGGAAGCAGTTCTTTCAAACATGTAAAAATGGAAACAGTTTGTATAGACAGGCAGTTGACATGCGTCAATGTTTACCTTGGCCCCGCGGTACGTTCTGATAATTAATACTTGTACAATAACAAGGCGATATTCTTGAGTCATTATAAAATTCACATATGTTTGTTTTTTATGTTCTAAATGTGTTTTAGACAAATTATGGTAATATACGTAAAAACAGAAACGAAGCAGCTGAGAGGGTTGACATAAATATGAATTTATTTACAAATGGTAAGTCAGTATAAACAATGCGACTCCTATGGATAATATTGTATTTTCTTTATAAGAAATTTACACCAAAGTGAACGTTGTTCTTAATTCCCGTAGGGGTACCAGTCAATCGCCGAGTCGAGTGGATAAAAGGAAATAACTTATTTGCATATGAAAAATACCTCGATGATGTCCAAACATTTCTAAAATGACAAACATTCAAATCTTATGAATCAGAGAACACTGTATACTCACCTAGTTTTTGTTTGATGTGTACAGTTATTTTTCATTATTAACCTTTTTATGTCTCACTTTTTTTTGTGTACTAATAAAACAATATACGAGTATAAATGTTTTTTATTGAATTGATTATTTCAAGATTTTTACGTTAACTTTTAAAAATCGTATGCTGTTTTCAGTATTATATTTTCAACATGATACAACTATAATAGATAAATTAATATACTTATATATTAAAGTATCAACTAGTGTATCGCATGTACAATACAAATATTCAAGTATTATTAATCCAGTCATAATAATACAATTTTAAAACCAATTCAGGTATTCTGTTCATTAATGATACTTAATTTTAACGTTGCAATAACCATTACACTAGAATCTTATTTTTTGGTCAAACATGAAACCAAATCGGATCATCATTAATTTTCACTATTTGTCCAATAAAACAAACTAACTATTTATAATGATCGTCTTTCAAAACTCTGATAGTTTTCTAAAAACTGTATTACAAACTTTGCTTTAGTTAGAGATTGAAGTGTCAACTTAACTGTTGTAAAAAACTACAAAATGTCCAGACATCATAACACTGTTGCACTCGTATATACCAGTGCGTTGTGTCTAAAAGAGGGTTGGAGGAAGGTAACTACCCACCCCGTTAAAATGTTATAGCAGCTTGCAGAATAGTATTCCGTGTGTTGAACGTTTACAGTTTGTTCACCAACCATTGAAACGATATTTTTCCATATATTTTTAATATATATTTATATTTTCAACGAACGTATAAGATAAATGTAATTTTTTTTCTCGTCCTTTAGTTAGTAGTAGTAGCAACCCTGGTCTCGTAAGTTTCTTGATTCCAAGACAAAGTTTACTGTACGGAAAACACAATAAAATAATTCATCACGGGCTTTGGCCGTGAAACGCACCACGCGACATTATATAGGTACGTGCCCGGCCGAGACCTGTTTACGGTATATTATAATATCGTGCATTATTATACGACACGATTCCATTTAGGTGCAGTTAGTAGCCGTTTCTATATGGATACGGGGAATTAGTGCGACGCGTGTCGATGATGCGAAATTTGTATATGCTTGTGTACGTACGCGCGTGACGTTGACGGAATACGAAATGAATACGAATCCGACGTGTGCATTAGAGCTCACCGACGACGTGCACTGCGATCGGTCGCATATTATTATTATTGTTATGACCGTTGTTATGCACTACCGCAATGGCCGATTTCGCAACTCGACCTACAGCGGACGGGTGACCACGGGCGAACGGGCGAGTGTAAGTTACCATCATAGGTGTAGCATATACAATTTTTTCGGTATGCATACCTGAGGTTCAACATGAAAGAAAATGTCCTCTACACTATGTCAATTCCTTAACGAGAAATAATCATAACGAATACAATTGTTTTACTCACTCTACAATCACCATTTAGACCTGAGAACTTAAAGTATAATTAGCTTGTGACATGGTGTGGACCCATAAAAAAAATAATTGTTACAGATTGGGCCGGTTCGGAGCTTATTTCGGTACCCATCATTATCAGACAATCTCTGCCTGATGACCTATGGGCTGAGTAATGCCATTCGCGTAGAACTTACGTACCAGTATACTTTTGTCGGAACTTATACATTATTATAAGAAACAGCTGCTTACCCGCTACCTTTCGTACGGGAACATTACAAATACCACAGGATAAGGTGGTTTGAAAAGTCCACCGCATGATAAATTTAATCTCTCGACTACTATTCCCAAAGTCTCCAATTTGTCATATTCATACGATCAATGACGAATGTAATTGGATTATCATAATCGATTGAAACCGAATAACGCGTGTGTGCGTTGTATTATAATCGTTTCTGTACTATTCTACTGAGAAAAATGTGAGCATGATACTATAGCTGAATATTAAATATGTTGTTGAACGACGATACGAGGATATTTAGTCATATCCGCGTAGTTTTAAAGTACTATGAAACACTCGGTTTTATAGCACCGAAATAATGTTCAAACAACGCGTGGGCACACAAATAAAAGCCAAACGTCTTTTTTTATTTTTATTCTCATCGGACACTTCAACGGGTCATCGCATACTATTATCATTATGTACTGCGTTTCGCTGTATCGGCGGTGCACGAATCGCTCATTATCGTTATTCTGCCGGCTCGCAGTCACGGCTGCTGAAAACGGTTTCATTAAAACGTTTTGTGTCGCGAATTAGAGCGCTGGTGAAGTTCGAAAACGTACATAACACGCGATTTCCCGTGAAACGCTCGCTGTCCGTTGTAAACGGTTACAAAACACAGTACACACCGCGGTCTACTGTGTTTTTTATTGTTTTAATTATTTCACTAGTGACGCGAACGCACACGTACTTGTGCTTACTAGACAAACTATTTATTGTACACTGCAACGTACAAATCCGACACAATCGTCGTCGTCGTCGTTCTACGAGTGAAAACACTTCAAACCACATTTTAGTTTTCGAAATAGTTTAAAATCTCGTTCAACGTCAAAAACATATTATCAAATCTCGTATCTGAAATAATGTATTTCGATTAATAAGTCAAACGTAATACAACATGGTCATTATAAAAGATTCGCAGAAAGGTAAAAATATATTCTTTGTATAAGTCGATATGAAAATACAAATAATAACATTGCTTAAGTGTTTTTCTTTCTATTTCTAATGTGTCTGTGATATTTAAAAATGATTAGAATGCAATGATGTTATCAAGTTCTGAGTGAATACAAAATAAGTGATGCAACAGTGACGTACGAAATTAAATTAACTCGTAACGGCCAGTGGTTCTAGCGTATTTTTGTTCGTGGCACATTTTTTATAACAATACATTTTGACGGAACATTATTTTACAGTAGTATATAACTTGTATAAAACAAATATCGTTGTGACTCAACAATTATTATAAATTTATTTTTATGCATATTGTCAATACATTATATAATTAAACATGTGACGACGTGATATTTAGCTTTGCTTGTTTTTTGTAATTTGCCTGATACAAGGACAGATTAATGAAAATTCCACCCTCATACCCTCATTACTTTTTCTAATCCTAGGATTTTTTCCATTCTCTGAGTTTCAATGTTTGTTAGCAAAAAAAATTATTACCCACGTAAAGTTAAAAATTTCAAAACTGCAGCAAAATAATATGTATGCGCTTATTCTGACATTTCTGGATATACTGTAATACATATACATATTTTTATTTTAATTACAGACATCCTACAATAGTAGAAATCAAGCAAAGTAAAATTATTTTTATAAAATAAACACACGCTTCATTAAACACAAATAGTTATAAATACTTCTGTACTATTGACTTTACGAAATTACTCGGGCCCTTAATGGTATCACAACTCTACTGACTAAGCAATCGTTATCATCGAGTGAGAAAATATTTCCACTAAAGATACTTTTCTTAGTCCATTGTGAAAAATCCAAAATAGAAATGGCCAAGTAAATCGGTACTTGACACACGCTGATTTAGTACGTTGTGCGTGCAGTATGTGGTCAATTTCCCAGAATTTTCTAAAAGTCACTCATTGCTCGGTCCTGATTTAGTACGAAACGGTTTGAAATGAAACATCAGCCAGAACTTGAGAATTTAAAAAACGTACCGGGACGTGTAGGTGGGTTGCACGATAATCATTATATACAGTTTGAAGATTCTTCGAGAATAATACCTGTATAGTGTATATATATATATATATACACACACAATATATTAAACCTTTAATAATTGGGTGCGAGTAAACCCGAGCGGTCGTTATTAATTCCTTCGGTCAACATTCCCAACGGCGCACCGGTCCAATAAGTTAAGGCGAGTGGTGGGTATACCTTCGCAGACGGTTTCGCTGCAGTGATCGCGTAAAGGCAGGTTATCCGCGTTGCGCATTAGCATTTGTGCGTGCGACCGGTATCGCGCGAATATATCACGTCGCTGTGCGGGTCGTAAATGATTATCAGTGCGTGAGTTTCTATTATTTATACGAACACCGTGGGTACATCCGTAGGTCGTGGCACTTGGACACGCACGAGCCATTATTGCGCGGGACCGCCATACCGTTTCCCAGACGTTTTCGCAACACGTAGCGTTTTCCGTCGTCGGCATGATACGCGACGAGCGATATGTGAACATTTCGGAAACGGACATTATTATGGTCTCGCATCCAGTTCCACCGTGACGCGTGCAGCGATAACGTTATTTTCAATTTTTCCTAAGGCTAGTTTTTAGTTTGGTTTCACGTGCTTTTATTATTTTTACACGTTCTTACGAGAAACGTTCAAATACATCGTGACGGTGCACGCGTATGAGGGACGACATTTAAATAAGGGCCCGACCGCTGCCGGGTGGACCGTAAACGCGCGCTGAATTAAAATTTGGTTTTGGATTCGTATTTTACCGTACAGCATCGATCGTATATGAAACGTACAGAAAATAAATAATTACCGGACATTTCACGGCATCTTCTATCGCTGTGCACGATGCAATGTGGTATGAGCGCCTTGGTTCGAAAGTACGCATGCGTGAAGATCTAGATATAACATTTTTTATCGAAACGATCTTGCGAAATCGCACGTGCAGTCCAACGGGTAAAACGGAAAGCTTTGAGGACATTTAATGATTTTTTTCACCAGCGGTAATCAGTGGTTCACACTATAATTAACACGCGCGGCGGACGATGAAAATGAAATTACGATCAGCCGTATAACCCTATAATCTATACAATATACCGCGTATGTTGTCACACCGCGTGTAGATAATCAACCGTACCACTATACCGGTTCAAACCTATTTTAATAATTATATGGGCATTGTTATCGCGAATTAGTTTGACGAAACGGATGGAAAAGAAATACGTAATAATGTAAACACATTAATTTCGTTTGGAAAACATTTCCTAAACGTCGCGAAGTCACGTTAACGCAACGCAATCATACAATATTACGCGCACAACGATGCTCGACCGTCTACCGTACGAATGGCCGCGTAAGGTACATCGTAATAATTGGGACAAAAAGTAAAAAATAAACAAAACTTTATGCATTGCAGTGACATTGGTAAATTGCTGAATATGATTATACAATATAACGACACGCCTATGCTTGGAATTATGTATTTAATTAACTATCCCGTGCAACGACATTACATTTTTTAATAACCGTAGGCCAATTCAACGTTTTGAAGAGTCGGAGTTTATCCTTCACGTTGGTTGTACCTGCACTACGGTTTTATGTAAACCCGAATTAGGCACCACGAGATACATTGTAAGCGATCATATTTTTAAGTAAGAAATAATTTCAATAGTTTTGCATATGTCACAAACTATCATGGAACTGATTATGAACTGATAAAACACATAGCTAATACTATGATTATTATAACTTCAGGATATTTGAATAAGAAAAAAAATCCTACTAAGGAAAAAAAGTAGTGATAAAAAATCAAAAAATGTGAATAGGACAAAATTAACATTAAATTATTTTGTAATCAGGTGCCCTCCATAGTCCGACAACAATAATCAGGTATACTATGAATCATCAAACTTATAATAATGTTGTTTCCTATTTATTATACAAATTGTTAATAGTTAAGTTTCAATTTGTATCTGCTGCTTCTGTTTGGTCCAAGCATTTCGTGTAGTTAGCCAACCATATTATTTTATCTTATTTGTTTCATACTGACGACATTTAACTAATATGATGATTGAAATACTTCTTTAGCCATCCAATGTTCGTTTTAATTTTAAATGGCCTGTTATTAGTGTATTTTTATTACTGTTTATGTGTTAGGTTAGGTTAAAACAAGCATCGTCTTATACTCTTATCCATGAGTAATAGGTAGTTAGTTTTTATTTTTGGTCGCCATGTCTACGAATTGTAATGGAATTTTATCCAAAAAGTATCTACGCGTTGTACTTGATCGTCGCATGCACTTTTTCACTCGTAAATGTGCTTTTGACTCTCCGGAAGCGATTACTTAGATATTAGAATAAAAAGACTAAAACGAATTATTCTCTGTGGGTGATGAGTGGTGCAAACTAAAAAGTTCAAATTAAGTCCAACTCCCGTTGTACTCCTGTCCACCACCACCTCCAAGTCACATCCGGTGAGCGAGCAACGAATTCCCAAACCGTTTTAGGTAGCTATATTGGTGTCTGACCAACTATTTTTCTGTTCTTTTTTTTTCGTTCTCTGACTTTACCTTTTTACCGTCTCCCGAGCAAAAGTGTGACTCGTCTTACAAACAATAAGTCAACCTTCCGTCTACTGTTCGTACACTTTGCAGACCGTAAGACATGTAGAAAGAACCCGTCCGCTCCATCGACTGGACCACGAGAACAGAGCGCAAGAGAAAATGTACTATAAAGACGGACGCGCTATTTTAACGATTTGGGAGAAAAAACAACCTCAAACAAACCCGAAGCACGAAAACGAATCGAACGACGTAGAGCAAACAAACTTTTTATATGCGACCACGGTATAAGTAATAATAGTAATAATATGGTCATTTACATAATTATAATACAACGAAATCCAACGATTTCAGAATATTTCTCTTGGAAGAATAACAAATGCGCCCTATCAATTATATCCAAATAGCTCCACTAGTAACCTAACCAGGGCCAGTTGGCTTACCTTTTCTACTTGTATTTTTAATTCTTTGAATTTCGTGAATATTTTTGAAATTTCACCAAACAGTATTTTTATGTAAGTTACGTAATTAATGAAAATTATTATCTTAATTAGTAATCTGAAATTGATAAAAAAAATAAATCGGAATAAATCATCAGACCAACTTGCCCCAGCAATAGGGTATGTTAGAACATATGAAAATATGATTTTCAGTATCATTTATTTATTTGACTATATTAAAATTAAAAAATATATGATATTAATTAATGAAAATTAAATAACATATATTCAGTAGTATTAAACACATAATTTAGATAAAACAAACATATATGTAAGAAAAAAAAAATTATAAAAAGATTTAAATGAAATTTCTTTGCAAAAAAATAATTAATACTTAATCATGGGACAAAAATGAGTATATATACTTAATATATATTACTTATATATTATGTAATACGTATATGTATATATTCACTATATTTAGTACCTACTGTACTGTAGCCAGGCGCGTATACAAGAGGGGGTTCTAGGGGTTCAACCCCCCCCCCATTTTTTTTTAATGATGACGTTTTTATGAAAAATAAATAGTACTATAATTGAAATGGTGTAAACTTCTAGTTAGGTTAGATTATATACGAAAATGCATATATCAATATATCATGTACGAAAATGTACAACCAAACGTCCAAACCCCCCCCCCAAAATATTTTTTTGTGTACGCGCCTGACTGTAGCCGTACAAAAAGCAGTCGTATAGCTTTGGTCAATATGCTCCAATTTTAGAAGGTCAACTATCCCTAAATTACTTTTTCATTATACATATTAAAAAAAAAATAATAATGAGCGTGTGCATAGTTATGATGATAAAATACCTGAATCATGTTGTACATAGTTTGACTAATATATATGTATATATATTTATATTGATTACATCAAGAATTTAAAAAAATTGTTTATTGTGTAAAAACAAAATTTTAAAAACAAGTAAAAAAAATTCAGTTGATAAAATCAGTTTAATGATTAAAACAACAGAGAAAAATTGTAGAATTACATGGACTTCTATGATTATGAAGAACGAAAGAAATAATACAATGATTGTTTTACACTGTGACAGTTTGTCCAACTCAAATACTCGATTATAAAAATCAATTTCGTCAACTTACTACGGTACTCAACTAGCTCCGGCCTCCCCTACACGACAGATACACCCATCAATAAACGCTGCGCCAGAATCAACCGCACGTGTCTTCAAACGAACCCATGATTTTTCGACCTCATCACAACCCACTGATAAAAAATCATTGCATCCAATTAGCCGCATAGGCCCGGAAACCTCAGGCGTAGTCCAAAAATAAGAAATTGGTGAGGTAAGTGAATTGTTTGAAAATCTAAATTTAAAAAAAAAACTTAAAAATATTATTAAACAGTACAAATAAAAATAATTTGTTGGCTGTTATGAAATTCCCGGTCGAATGACATCATATTCGTGTTCGAAGTGCTAAATCGCAAACGCTTGTTGTGCTCATACATACATACAGATCGTGTATTATCTTGGTGTACATTTAAATTAAAATACATTCCTCGGTTCGCTTAGGATTTGAAAAAAAAATAATAATTACAATAAAAACATTACTGAGCACGCACAATTTCATCACGGCTTACAGACGATCGTGTGGCCGTGAAAGCGTCGGCGGCGGGGTCGTAATTTCCTACGGGATTATTCGGGTTTAAGTGTCGGCTGACCGAACCGGCGACCCGAAATAATAATTGTCGGACGGTGACCGCGGTATATATTATACATCGCAAACAGGGAACATATTATGATTATTATTATTACCATGCACGGTATGGTCGCCCCGTGGACAGATTACGCGGCGGAGGGACGCGTTTCCGTAATACAATAATTGTTATTTACATTGCGACGTCAGCTTTAGCTGCGAGCGCGCGCATCACGACGCGTCTCTCCTCTCGCGAAATCCCCGGACCGCGCCGCGGACACACCCGCTATCACGTGCCGACCTACTTCGAGGTATCAGACGAGATAAGCTCGTCTACGCGGGTCGGCCCTCGTCACGGTCGGTCGTTCACGTGGCGACACGGCGAACCCACCCATTCTCACCAGGCCAACGACACCGCCGCCGTGTGATATTCCCCCGGTCGCCGTATAGCGTATTTTTATAAGGCGCGCGTAGACTGATTTGATGAAACTAACCTAATCGAACGGATACACGTTCAAATTCGATTCGGGGGTCGTCGATTTGTAACGTTTTCCTAAAAATCACAAAAACGTCAATAAATTGAAGATGTGAAAAATTAGTCTGGACAATAACGAGTTGACTTCATGCCGAGGTACGTTCTATTTTCAGACTCGACGATCGTACCGAGAGACAACAATTAGTTGGTTTTTGCTGTGTTTTACGCGCAGAAAACGAAAAAAAGAAAATAGTTTGCTCTAGATATGCTTGATATATATTCTATGACCCAATTAATACAAATAACTGGAGCACATTTCGAGTACGTCGAGGTTCTTTGAAGTGTAATCAAAAAAACAAACTGTATGAAAGTAAATGGTGTTTACCTTTACTTGGAAGGTAGCTGATTGAAAATAATGGTGGCGATCATTTCATCCATCCATGGATACCCGATTTGATGTCCTTACAGACTTAAGACATGCGTTTTTAACATGTATAATATATTCTAATTCTCTTCTATGTTTTGTAGGGAAGAGATTTTCAATTTTAGTTCAATTCATTTGACAATTTTGAATTTCAAAAAATGAACATCTTAAATAATGAATAATTTCCTGTAAAACACATTAAAGAAGCTAAGGAATTTAACCATTTTTTTCAAAATTGAAATCGGACAACTACGACTAGGTGAATCTCATTCTGGCTTATTGGACTAAATGCGTGAATAATGTAGATGGCTCCAGCTCTAAGTATAAACTATTTCTGAAATATCTTCTTCTTCTACCTGGTAGTTATTTGATCCAAACGCCGGTAAACGTCTACAAACAGGACGATAGACGCAACCGCTGAGTGTAATTTCCTATCGCGTGGGTTTTGGGAGAATAACTTCTCGGTGTGTTGGTGAACAATAAGTAAGTACGGATACGTTCTACCGTCGGAGAACGTCTTTTGTCGCCTACATAAATACGTACGCCCACTCGGTCCGAGGATAATGGGTGGAGGAGAATTAGGGGGTCGCTGTTCAACGATGTTCGTCACCTGGCTATTCGCGAAAGGGGACGAATCGGAAAAACTGTCGTACAATAGAAGGGTAGTATGCTCAACCATATTTAAAATATAATATTCAGCAGTCACTCAGGCGAAACGTCTATCATTCTCACACGTGAATCGACTACTTTGTATTGTACCGTACAGGGAAAAAGGGTCGGTGAGAACATGTTGATGTTCACAAGTCGCGCACCGTCGTACCGCAGTGCCAATACCCCAATCGTACACAGCACGTGTTATACAATATTTTAGTACGATATGGAATATTACAATATAATAATAACTAGCTGTATGTATAATCTTCACTCGAATACAATCCGACCGAGTCGTCTATTTTTTTTTCTGTGCTTGTAATTTGTAACGGAAGATTCTGAGCGGCGTTAAAATGGTATACGCATGTTTTTTGGGTAAAATAATAAACTGCATTTGTTTATTCGTGGGTCGCCTTGGTAACCCGGATGAAAAAAAAATTTAAAAAAAATCAATTGCCACATGTAGGTACGTAAGTTACGGCAACGTGATGATCTAAAGGGCAAGGTCGACCCTACTACCTAGAATATAATAATAGTATATACAAATAAAATAGTACGATCAGTTTTTCAGATCTGGTTCATTACAACAGCAAAATTCATTGATATTTTCAGTTCATGTCCGTTCTGAACATTCAACTGATTTTAGTTCGAGGTAATTATTTCTTATAAAATTATAATGTGTACCCAGGCAAACAGCCCCTTGTACATTAAGCTATATTATAACATATTATAAGTTTGTAATTGTATTGAAATACGATGTTGCGCAATAATTGTAAATTCGACGAATTTCACTATTATACGGATTTATTTTTTTTTTTTTCGTCGACCATGATACTTGGTTGTATGCAACTTATTTGCCTAAACATGGATTTGTGCATCGCCGTCGTGTAGGTACTCGCGTATACGTGATATTACTATAGTTGAGTTCGGCTTCTCATCTCGTTTTCCACCGTAATTTACACTGCTCGCGTAGTCGTCGTCGAAACGAAATTTTATTCCGCACGAGCGCCTTCAATCTTCATCGTCAATATACGAGTATATGTATTATTATTATATAGTATGTACCTAGGTACTCGTAATACATTTCCGAATCACCATTTTTTTACCGCACGTGATCTCCCCGTACACAACGACGGCGACGATTGACTTTGCGAACGTGTGTGTTCTTTGCCGATTTATAAATTGTCCGCAGCACCTATGTTTTTCTCTATATACATATACAGGGTGATTCTTAACCATATTCACACATTTTTTGCCGTAAAAATACTTGAATTCGAATTTAGACATTTAAAGATCAAGTTACCATAAAGCCTATGTTTATATTGACTTTTTTTCCCAAATGGAACATCATATGTTTTACGTAAAATATTATTCAGTTGACTTTTCATACATTTTAGATGTAACGTAAAATTGCGAATGAAAAGCGTAAATTCACGTCAGTAGTCCTGAATATAGTCTAATATCTATACTAATCAGTAGCAATATTAGCTATAACATGTAATTACAGATTATATCATTAATAAATAATTAAATATCATTAATTACAGATTATATATCATATTGGTCTGTATATATTTGGTATATAATCGATGAATCAATGTTTAGTTAGAAAAAAAATTACCTCAAATGAAATATCACAGTGAAAAGAGTAAGTTTCTACCTCTACAGGACCTGTCATGAATTAAAAACTTATGGAAAACATAGCTTTGATGGTAACTCGATCGTTAAAAAAAAATGATAATTTAAGCAATTTTACGGTCAAAAAAAGGGTGAGCGTGGTTAAAAAATCACTCTGCGTACCTGAAGAATGGATGAACGCGCGTCCGTATCACCACGAGTCAGCAGCTCCGGCTGCCAACTCTATCACCCCATCCGCGCGCGCAATTTCCGCATTGTTTTTTTTTGGTTTATATTTCGTCGGCAGTTCTAGTTAAAACTGCCTGTCGGCCGTAGGGTGAGGTTGCGCAGGCAATGTTTGTTATTCTGTGAACACCCTCGTTTTTTGGACCAAAGGAAAACTCAATGCGAAAAATCTTTCAAACTAACTTTTTACATCTGTGCACCGCGGATAATACTTCCAAGAAATGTATTTTTGAAAAGTTTACTAAAACACGTAAGATAAAATTACCAAAAGCCATGATGAATGCAAAATGTTTTCAAGCTAGTGCGATTTTAACCGAAAAAAAAACCCTGTAAGGACTATTTTCCAGTTATTATCTCTTATAATATTCCTTGCAACAAATAACATGATTAGTTCAATATCTTGGATATTTACGAAAATATAAAAAATGTAAAATATATTGTCGTTTTACAAAAAAAATAAAATATAAATTATTTATTAACAGTACATCGATATAATGGTAACAATTCCTTAGTGTACTCTGAAAGGTTTAATATCATAAGAATACTCGATAATAATGCACAATAGCAAAGCGTTAATGTTATTTGTACGGATATTCATGAAAATAAAACCATTCTATGTTCTTTAATATAATTATTATTATAATTATTGTTTATATAGTTATTTTAAATAAAATATTTTTATTACTGTCGGCTTTTTTATCATTATTTCATGGTGTACCAATTCTTTATGCAGTGTCATAGTGAACAACCTTCTTTGTGAAGCAAACAATGCTATAAAAAGCGTCGAAGACAGTATTATGTAGGTATATAGACTATCGAAGAAAGTAGCGCGATCAAGAACCAAACAATTTTTGTACAGGTCCGAATAAATTGAATTCATCATTTGTATTGCACTGAAAAAAAAAGGCAACGAAAGAATCAAAATTCTCACACAACTCATTTTTTGTAGGCGTATATTGTCAAAACATTAAATAAAACGTTAAGTAAGGTTGGATTCAATTTATCTTACCATCGTTCGTGTGATTTTTAACTGTTCAAACTTACCGGTGTACCATTAGATAAACCGTCGACGGGACTTTAAAATCTTAAAATAAACGCTTTTAGTATATTCTTGCGTACCCACTAATGAACTATGTTAATAACTGAAGACGAGTAGGTGGGTCTAATGGAATTACAATATTAATAGTCAACCAAACTGGAACACTGTGTAGCAGGCAGCAGCAAACATATTCTGTGCTTATTCCTTGCAGTGGCAAGATTAATAAAAACGTAATAGAATAACTTGAAAATCGCACAACGAACTATATCATCACATTTGTTCTAGCAATAAAACACCTAATATATAATACTCTTGCTAGGTCATAAATTAAATAAAACCGAAAGCCACTGAGTGGTCTGTCTTCTATAAATATTGCTGATAATGGAAATCATATGTACAAAATATTTCAAAAGCATTTTATTTCATCCGTACGGATGTGTAGATATAATTCATTATTTTTCATTATTGAAGAACGTTCATGAGAGTTTTGTGTATACCGTTTTATATATGTCTTCCGATAACATTTTTCATATTTACTCCACCTTTACCGTTTGGTTATTAGTTTATTACCTATATGTGACCGTGTTAAAAATATAGAAATAAAATACAATTTTGAATTTACTATACATGCATTGTGCACACGTTCTTGATCGACACTCATTTTAGACAATTTTCGTCTACACAATAATCGCGGATAATGCTGTAATAAATGGCGTTGAAGTAGTTCTTTACACCGGAATAATTTATATAAAACGGCACACATTTTACAAGCACTGACGAAAAAAATGTGACGTTAAAAATCGAATAGAACAATAAATATACTTTTAGTATACGTATGTCTAAAAAGTGTCAAGAACGTTATTGGGTACCGTCCCGAAGATTCAAACAGCATTCTGCAGTTATGAAAAAAAAAGCAATTATGCCAACGCGTTACAGTAATTTATTATCCATTCAATATGGTTGCTATTATTATTTTTAATCGTCTTATACTTTATAATATTATATTGAAGTACGCTTAAACGCATCCCAACATAATAAAAATAGAAAAAAAAACTATATTTTTTTTTTTTTTTATCGAACAGTGTTGCAGTCCAAAATTTATACGGTAACACATATCGATAGTATACCAGATGAATTCAATGTTTTCCATCGATTCGAAAAACGGTACGCGCCTGTGCTTTATACAACGAACTAATAAAAACAAACGGAATTCCTAGGTCGGGTGAAATATGGTGATGGGTCTTTAAAACTTGAAACCAATAAAACATTGCTCTAAAAAAAACGTGAAAAGATCAATTTATATTTTTAAAGAACCAAATTCCTTAGTAATTTAAGTTGAACTTTTAATGTTCTAAGGAGTGCATGAAAAAATTTCAAAAGTTATGAAATTTCTTTAAAATGTTAATGTACGTATGTTTCAAATCGCTATGATTAATATTTATAAAAAAACAAACAAATAAATAAAAAAAATTGTGTTTACAATATTTTCTATCCATACAAACCCATATATTGTACGTTATATATGTATATATATATAAATAAAAGAAAAAGTACTTACTGACTGACGAATTCTTAATCAGCAAACAGCCTTAACTATGATTGCTAGTGATTTGACAATTTCAGGATATGTTTGTATCAAGGTCTAGGCGTGCAATTAAAAAAATTTTTGAAAATTTTTAATTTAAAAGGTTGAAATGGGCAATATGAAAAGAATATCCATGATTTTGGGAAAAATAATAAAATTTATTTGTTGATTCCCGGATTACCTTGCAAACATGGATAAAAAAATTAGAAGGTGTTGCAAATTCCTAAAGACAACCACCCCACCTGTTGTTTAATAGAATAATATAAAATATGACATTCGTTTGAATAACAAAAATAAGTTCAATGACACTTTGAACGGGAGTTCAGTTGCTAACATTGTATATTTTAATATATTTAATGAGAATTTGAACAACAACGGTAATACGAGTAAACAGGGCAATACGAGGCACTCGATCGAACGTTATAATAGATTTGCGAAATAATCATGATTTCTTTAAAAGCATTCTGCTGGCAGTTCATTTTCACCAAACGCTACCTGTAATTCCACGATAAATAGTTTCTGATGAAATGAAACGCTTTCTTAAAGTCCATCAAATTTGTGGACGTACGTGAAAACTCTCAAGTTATCAACGATTATGCGAGTCGCGTTACAAAATGACGAACTTTCGTAAATATTTTCCTAGCAATTAGTAGGCGTTGGCAACGGAATAATAATTCCGAATGACGCTTCCACTAGCCTCATTATGTTTTCCACATAACTTTTGACGATTCATATCGTCGAAAGAAGAATTAATCACGAAAGTATTCCCGAATATTGGTGTAAATCAAAAAATCCATACAATTATCATTACTATTACATTAGTGATGATAACATGCCGTTTTTTTTTTAATCATTTTGATTGTATAATAATATTTAGTGTAGCGTTAAAAATGCTCTTTACTGTGATTTGAATGATTTAAGCTAATTAATGTAACAAAAATATAAACTGACACGGCAGCGATGGATCAGAATAAATACACTCTATAGTCGATCGCCGCATGTATAGAAAATCATCACTTGAGAATGGCTCGACCATGGATTTTTTTTGTTTGTTTTATTCGTGATCGTTCATAATTGTTGTTTCGGCAAAGACTGTTCCCTGAGAGCTACGGGTAATTCAAAACTCGTCAATGCAAAGACCACTCACTCACTGATCGCTTCATCTAAAAAACTATGAAACGTATGATCTTGAAATGTTACGCAGTTGTATTTGTAATACTTTAAATATGCATTAAAAAAGGATTTTAAAAATGTTGTGTCGAAGTGGTTTAACTAATACTTCACACGTATCGTTATACGGTCAGCAGGTTTTCAGCTAAGAATTACACTGCTAAATCGATCAATAAATAAACACCACACAAAATTCAAAACAATTTATTTCATTTAAATCTAGATACGCCATTGACAATAAGGTTAAGTAAAGATGACTAGGATTTAAATAATGTAAGGTACATAGTAATCCGTTAAAAACCGTGCCCTGGCCAAAACCGTTCCGAATGTTCAGCTAAATCTGAACGAGAACGGCAATACGATAGAAAATTGTTTTGTTGTGTTTGTAATTGTCTCATTCGTAAATTATCGTAATTGTTGGTCTCGGCTAAGACCGTTCTGTGCGAGCCACAAGCAATAAATTCAGCTCGTATAAATATAAATATAAACAATATAGTGCGTGACAAAATATAGTAGACGGTGAAGGGTTCGTTTCTTCTTAATCTAGGTTGATGTTTTTTTGTAATTTTCCCCATGTTTTTCTTAACTATATGAAAAACTTTTGAAAAATTCAAAAAATTACCTTTTTTTAATTAAGTACCAATTAGACAACATTTTCTGTCAGAAATGTAACATGTCTGTATACACCGAAACCATCCTTCTGGCTGAAACCGCGTACATACATCACGATAAAACCAATAAATTTCTCGTTTTACCCAGAATCTAAAATAATATAATTTGTTGTTGGATTTTCGACCGGACGAAAAGTTAAATTTCAAACGTACAAGGGCACGTCCGGGACAGCCGTAACGAATACCATTGGAAATATAACGTTGTGTGCAGCTTCGGGGAAGTATAAGTACGTATAAAATTACGGTGTGATGGTGATCGACGCCGCCGCCAGGCCTTATATACCTGATATGGTTTGAAGAAATATCCGTCGAGGAAGACACGCGCGGGAACGATAAACATTTGATATACGATTCGGATTGGACGGAAAGTTTAATGTGTGATAGATTGTAAATTTGCGAAGCGATCGGTCGAAGATCGCGGTAAATACAATTACAGGTTTATATATTCGCACGGTCACGGGTTGCGGGAAATTCAACCCAAACCGTCTAAACTCTATTATATTATATTTTATAATAGTTTTCAGTGAACGCATGTAAGTGGTACCCCGCGTATGCACGCACGAAATGCACCTCGGATGAATATCGTTATCATAATGGTCGCCGAAGTGTGTGATTGAAAATTTTCTAACCGTTTTCATTTTTTTCTCTCTTTTTCCTAGCAGCGAATGGATAGACTTATCGAACATTTGTGAGGTCATAACCGCAGCGTGACGGGCTAACGAGTAATGCGAGTTTTCGCCAACCATCTTATACCGCCGCTCGGAGTGCACTGACTTGGTTAAAAAACGAAACACAAAGTCGTACCTGTCGAACGAAAGTTAGACCGCAGACCCGTTAATGATCGGACTGTCGTATACATTACCGGGCAACGATTTGCAAGTATAATATTACACTTCAGGGTGTACGCATATTATTAACTATTACGTTTGCAATCGCACCTTGGTGTATACACGCCGTGATAG
The DNA here is from genome assembly GCA_949715065.1 of Periphyllus acericola. Classification (NCBI taxonomy): domain Eukaryota; kingdom Metazoa; phylum Arthropoda; class Insecta; order Hemiptera; family Aphididae; genus Periphyllus; species Periphyllus acericola. The sequence goes on from OX454265.1 coordinate 19,668,563, forward strand.
TATGTTATGAAACAAGTTTTCTTTTTTTATATATATCATGGTCGTTTGACGCCGTAGGAAGTACAATCATATAGGCCGAAACGCACAACGAAGTGTACATCAGTACGAAAAATTATATTAAGCACCCTCTCGTATCCGTATCCGCATTCGGATGTCAGAATAGTTCCATTCAAGAGAACAAAAAAAAATTCTCAGTTTAAATATTACGTATCAAAGGAACAGCTCTCCGACCGGTGGCGTGGTGAACATTTATGAACAATGATGTGCGACATATAATTTTTTTCCACCTCCCCACCCTCCCACCGGTGTTCATATAAAACATATTATACAATGAAGTGTTTTAAGGCTGAATATTTTGTGGTTTCGTAATCTGGGTTTTGTATTTTGGGATCTTGAGAATATAACTAAGACTTGTAACAGTAAAATATATGAAAACAAGAAAATATTAACAAAACGTATGAGTACCTGTAAAATAAATTGTACCAAATTTAAATCATAACGTCTATGTGTATTATAAAAAAACCCTTCACCACGTCACTAAAGCTCCCGCGGTACAAAAGGGAATATCAAATGTAAAATTAATTATATTTTCTTATACCATTCAACAGTGTATAATATTATCGCGTATACAAAATGACTCGAAGTATTAAATATAAGTCATTCCTGCTTTATTTGTATCGCTTCAGCTGTACACAATTACAGCCAGTTTTGCAAATAAAAACGTTTTATAGTGTTATAAAAGAAGTTTATCATAACCATCAATACAAATTTACCAAGTAACGGGTACCTGTGTACCACACATTTAGACATGGTGGTTGTATTTGTGCGCAATCAAATCTACTTGAGAGCGTATGAATTGAATGTGAAGGGGGAAAAATTAAATGAAAAATAACAATCTCCAAGTATTGTCGTGATAATGCGCTTATCGTAGAAGAAAAATCCTTGGAAATCCTCATAAATCATCGGGTTGTTATTTTGATATAATAACAGCATAAATTTATTTTGACAGCCCAAATTTTCGACAACACGCACTTTTACACTCCCCTTCGAATTCGAAGTATCGACTATAATGTACTTTTTCCGGACGAAAGCATTCGAGATCGCAAGCAGGTCTTGAATCTGTAAATAAAATATATACCCGAACGGTTTACGATCAAATTGGTGGATCGAAAAAATTACTTCTGATCTACCGCCGTCGTGTGAGTAGTTCAAGTCTCAATTATAAATCGTTGGCGTTAAAATGTATTTAGAACACAGTCTCCTTCTCTCGCATCACACACACACACACACACACACATATATATATATATATATACACGATTTACAGTTATAATAACATAACGATATTATTGGACATTCCGAAAATGTAACGAGAACGGTGTTGCCCTACATCGGATTGCGAAATTGAACAATTCACCGAACCCAGCGACCCGATCGCAAAGCGTATACGATTAAGAATTAACGTACATAAATTGTCCCGATTAAAAACGTGCGTCCATTCGATTCGAACTGCATGTTTCAGAAAGTTTTGGTAACATTTTACGAACGGCACTCGCGCCCAATTTCACGGTTAACGAAATATCGTGAAACTAAATATACATAAAACATAACTTCATCCACTCGATACGTTCCGCGGCCGTCGTGCAGAACTACTGTTGCGTAGGTGCACAACTGATTAAACGAGTGACAAGCATATCGGTTTACCGTGAACCCGAACTGTTATTTCCGATTTCAAGTTTTAATGTTATAAGATAATATATTATTGGTGGGTAACATAATAGAACATAAGTCTGACGAAAAACACCGTGTGTATTGGGTTCGTTTGCGTTTCCGGTGACTTACTTTGTTTCATTGTTTGTACAATAATAATATTTGTACGTCATGAACAAAATATAAAAAGCCCTAAAAAGAAAAAAAAGGGGTGAGATAGGTACAGACCGGTTCGAGTGAGATGCAGTGAGATCAAAAAGTGGTGGTACAAAATTCCTTGAAATACCCGATTTCGTCAAAATTTAATTTTGATGCCAATAACTATTTTTTCTTTTTTTTTTTTGATACTAACAAAACTCGTGAAAAATCTTGCGTTCAATTTTTAATTTTTGAGAATAAATATTGAACAAATTTTTGCATTCTTTCTACTAAATGTTGCAAATTTTTATGAATTTTTTCGAGTTCTATAGAAATATTAATTTAAAAATATAATATATATAAAAAATGTATATATATAAAACGTTTTGTAACAAAATTGTGACTATAATTACTTCGAATATTTGTAAACAATTATGAGAAATATCGTATTAGATTTTCAAGAATTTTTGTCCACCCAATATTATTTTAACGATAATTTATAAATAAAAAAATAACTAAGAAAATTTGAAAATACTGACAACAAACAAAATTTCGATTTTCCCAAAAACCGGTATCCCGTGATTGTTTCGAGTTTTTTTGAATTGTTGTCTGTTTTTCTCGGATATTTGAAAAACTGTCGAGAAATTCCAAAAAATAAGAATTAAAAAGTTCTTGCATTAACAAGGCTTATAATTGATTAGCGGAAACCGTCACTCTTTTTGATGATTGGAGCGTTCCTTGTCGAAATAAAGAAAAAAAATGTTTAAAAAAGTAAAACACAGACCATTACTCAGTGTATCACACAGCGTGGCATGGTACAAATACGATCAGATAATAATATAATAATATAATATATTGGTGAATATAAATACGAGAAATGACAACTCGCTTTCCACAAATTCCGAAGTTATTTTTGAGCCATGATCACAAAATATTTATTTTTCAGCTTAATTTACGTTATATTTGCATTTCATTAAAACATTTGTGGTACGATTGCATGTACGAATATCACGTAAGATTTTAGGCGAAACGTAAAAAGTATGAAAATTCGATTTTTCAAATTACCAAAAAAACGATTAATGAACGTAATAATCAAACACTGTTTGTTTTCCGTTGAACCATTATGGAAACGTGAACAATTTACAATTACCGGATCCGGATTAAGCACATGTGCCGCCCACCAATATTCCAGCTTAAACTCGATCCCGAAAAAAACATGTTTTTCCGTTTGAGTGCAAAATACTCCACTCTTCAAACTTTACCGTCATTATATTACAGCTAAATAATGTGCACGCACTGTATGTATTATTTCTATCAAAACTTAAATACATTTTTACCAAAACTATAAATATCACGAAGGTTTACGGCAGGGGTGTCTAACCCGTGGCCCTGGGGCCACATGCGGCCCACGGTAGATTTTAATGCGGCCCTTACTTCAATTACAAAACCATCGATTAATTATACACGTTTTGAGAAAAAAATAAATATTTTAAGAATATATAACTACAACATATTAAAAACAATATAAACTTTGAAATTTGAACTAATTGAACAGTGCATAATATGAATGTGTTATTATTATTGAATGCGTTGTTATTTTAAAATTATTTTCTTCTTTGAGCTGTAAATAAATGTAATATTGAAAAAAAAATTTCCACTCACAATTCACTATGGTAAAATTATAAGTAAAATGTATTTCTATGAAAATATGTGTGGCCCACGTTAATTTCTACTCGCATAATGTTGCTCAGTCCTTCCAAAACGTTGGACACCCCTGGTTTACGGTATTATGATGTTCTCCGTTGTTAATATGATTTTTATGCACAGTTGTTGGTTGAAATAATTTATACGGATGGAAATAAAAATATAACGTCATAAGCTACATAAATATATAGCGTACACCTTACATTATAGATATTAATATACTAAGACGCGTGTGCTTTATAATATATGATAATTTATTTATGCTTTATTTGTTGTCGTCTGGATCTCGGTGACTTAACTTCGGGTTGCATTGTGCAACTTGCAAACACATAACATTTGCCATTTGCTTGTTTCAATCTATATCGAGAAGATAAACAAGAACATGAGAAAAAGCAAGACCCATTAATTTTATCCAAACAATACTGTTTTACTTATTTGTTATTTGTATTATTAATATTCCTTCGATTTCACAAAATCGCATAGTCAAAACGAATATTGCCACATTTGTTCACGATATTATTATAACAACTTTCTGAAAAAACTTCGAATAGGGGAAAACATTCGAGCTCCGATTGACCATTTTGTACGACCACATTTACACGGTGTATTCATTTTCTTTACATCGAAATCGCCGCATTGAATGTTTTCGTTTAACATTTTTTCAACGAAGTATGTTTCGCGCACTCAAATAAACTTATATGCCTTGTGATACGTGGTTCTGTAGACATTTCTAAACAATTTCACACGTTCAGTGTACAGCGGCCCAAACGGTATCCGGTTTTCAGTAAATACAGTTCATACGATAATTACATGAAGTTGGTAGTTATATTTCTAAACGCACAATAATTTCAATGGAATTGAACAGCGCACAATAGCATAATGCAGTAGTAATTGTGTCAAATCTAGAACTCTATAATTTTTTGTTTATTCCAATGATAAAACATAATTACATACTGATTTATATTATGATTCATATAACAAAAAGTAATATTTCATAAAACATTTTTCAAAAAATGAAGTGTTGTCTCTATAACGATTTTCGACTTCACCGTTTCTGAGTACTAGGCTCCGATAGTTAAAATAAACAGTAAACGGTTTTCAGTTAGTAATGGTGATCTTTTTCGAATTAAAATATTAATTTTTCCCTTAGTTATCAATAATTAGAAAACGTCGTTAGTTCACACCTAATTTTTGTATAGGTTAATACGTATTATGGGGATAAACAAATAAAAATAAAAATCTATTTCATTTCAGACTTTTTCGACGGTTAACCATTCCTAACTTGAGAGTTTCGAAAATATAACGCAAAAAAAAGCTAACCCACGTACCCACATTTAGGTAAATTAGAACCTTTGAAACCATCAGGTTTTTCCTCTTAAAGTGTTTTTTTTTTCTGAAAACACTATAAAACATTATGTACAATACAGCCATTTCCTGTGTACTACGCGATGTGACATTTTAGTGCCGTAATAAAGTGACACGATAATACGCGTAGCTCCGGTTGGAAATAGTTTTTACCGCAATAGGAAGGTCGTTAGATATATTTTATACAAATATATAGATATGTAGACGTGCACGAATACGGTTGTACGCATTCGAATGCGTCAATTACGTTAAGTTGACTTAATGGTGAAAAATAAAACGGGAAACGATTTCCGTGATTTATATAGTTGAAACACATACGTATCACACGAGTATTATGTAATATAACTTAAATATATGATAATATCTAACGCGATCCTGGAAGACCGTCGCACAAGCGACGCAGTCGAAATCACATCCATCGCGCGCACACGATTGATGTACAGTAGGCGCTCGACGACTAAGAACTCGCGGTGATTTAGAGGACACGATGACTCAGAACACGATGGCCGGGTGACAGTAATGCCGATAAGAAAAATCCGCGTTGAACCGTCGCCCAAGTGCTATAGATAAATCGAGTATTTCCCGTACGAGCTGTTGTAGACCCAATATCGGTATACCATTGTAATATAATGCGTCTTACTGGTGTTCATAACGTTTGGTAACGTGTTGAGATAATGGCTGTTTTTGTTTTTTTTTTCTTTACAACACTCATAATAGTCGAACTTCGAAGAATTAATAATGTAAATATAAAAAAAAACTCGAATTCTTCTTATCTTTCCTTTTGTTGGCTTCTGCTACTCTGAAAAATAACTATCGTCGCTTCTAAACTCAGGTTTCAAATTTGTCTTTTCCAACGGTATCCTCATCGACAACACGTCAGCTCATCAATTTAATTATTATCACCTCGGTAATGTGGTATTCTACATCAACCTCATGCACCTTATAAACCGTTACTAAGCCGTTAGTTAACACTCTAAATATGAACAGCATTGTTTTTCGAAGAATATATCTGATTTAAAATGCTTGTGTAGATTGGTCAATGGTTACATAGATTGTTCGGAATTGCTCAGTTTTATAAATGCTTAAGTCTCTCAACGTCAAACAATATTGAATTATACTTTTCACACATAACTTGTTATGCTATGAACGCTCCTTCAATTAGATTCACGAGATTTTAATGTGATGCTCAAGTTTATCTACTTCATTTTAACCCTGTTTGGTCTTTTTGTTAAGTATATTGTTAGATATTTTGTTACGAGTGTTCAATGTTCATTACTACATTCTTTGATTATAATGTTATTTTTTTCTTATTATTCTGTTCTACTGTTTCTGAAATGTATCTTATTTTTATTAAATATTCTGATGTATGTATTGTAAATAGTATAATAACTAGTATTGAGAACTATCTCGTTAGAATTAACGGTAAATAAAAAAAATAAACGATAACATATTGAACATCAGTTATTATATCATTCGAACAGTGTACATAGCCGACCACATAAGTTAGCTGTAAAAGTTCTTGATAAGATATGAATTCGTTATAGTTTTTTTTTTTTAAGCTTCAGCAACTATTGACATTATCTATGGTTGTGAGCGCTTTTGTGGGTCAAGCATGTGATTTTGGAACTTAAGGCTGTGGGTTTCTCTAGTCGTACACGAATAATCGATATTGAAAATTATACTATCACATATATTAAAAAGCAATTGATAGGGAAATATAACTTTTAATAGTTCTAAGAACCAATTATATGACACTATTGTAAGTTGGTTAACCGTGATCAATGATTAGTGCTGCGGTTAAACACTATCCGGGGCGAAAAGATCCCTAAAGGGTGACACTTTGAGGTATATATATATTACGTTATCTCACCTTTCGACCAATCAATAAAACCTAGAGTTCTCCCATTATTCATCAAGTGGTCGAAGGTTTTATTTTCTGGACTAGAAGACCACCCAAATAAACGGCCAAAACCTCCTCACCTAACGTATATCACATAAACAAACCAACAATAGTAGACCACTGTACTGAAAAACATCTAATATCGAATGAGCTGCCAAGAAATAATAATAAAAAAAAAACACCAATTCCAAAAAAAAATAAAAAAAACATTCTTAAGGGACCTCATAAAATATATACATAACCATTTGTGACCCCACCAATACACAAAAAAAAGTTATCATGGCAAAATCACTGGTTCGTACAGAAAAAAAAAATATCCTCTTAATATTTCCTTTACTCTCTATCTATCTCGCTTTCTCTCAAACACACACACACACACACACACACTTACACACTCACTGACTTGAATTTTTTGACGAGTAAAACTACTTTTGATGCCCCTAGGACGTTCAAGTTGCGCGACTCTATAACAGTGTTATCAATAGTAATAATTCGCTCTCGCACCTCGTCATGAATCACATTATAATAAATTATCGGTTCGCGTTTCAAAGCGTCGGTCTTCGGGCGGGGTTACATGATATGGGATGGTGGTTTGAGATTAGATTGTTCAGCATCCTTCCGCAGTGCGTACCGGTGGAGGCAGGACGCACCGACGGCGGTAAGATTCCGTTCGGCTAGGTCCTCGAAATCGTCCGGCAAACAAAGTGTTATTCACCGGTAGTGTGCGTAGTGCGAGCGGCGGTGGTGGCTCCGGGGCCGACAATACACACCATGTCGTTCTACAGACGAACTCCTCGACCCACCATGATCCGCTCACCCGTGGCCTGTGCATACACAGTGCCTTTCACCGTTTTTGATTTCTGCTAGTTCCGATACGCCCGCGAGCTTTTCCGTGGTTTCCTTTGTACCGGAACGCATGGCCGCTGCGCTCTAGACGTTAACGTCAAATATTCCCACCTCTCTCTCAATAAAGCTAAATATCATATACATCATAATATACTAACCATATATTCTTATTCCTGTGTGGTGATATCCATCTACTCTATGTTATAATATTACATGTAATATGTATATTTATTTTCCGTCGATCTCATACCTCAATCGAGTTCAAACACAATACACGCGACTTATAGATATAAGTCAAATAATTCCTTATGAATTACACATTTAAAGAATATTATTCGTCATGACATAAAACACATTATTCGGGGTTATTTTTTAACCATGATCAACCCCCCCCCCTATTTTTGGCCATAAAAATTCTGAAACTTTAAAAATCCTAATTAAGACATATTTAAGACATACGAGTATTCAATTGATGAATTGTTATACATTTTTGGCTCCATTTTTATATATATAGAAATCTTGTATCCATGAAAATTAGTGGGTAGGGCGTAACGAATATACTAGTGGGTGCAGCGTTCAATACTTGATTTCGGTTGAAGTTGTTTGCAATTTGTCTCGGTCATTCTCAATCATTCGGAAAACTGTTGATAAATTAAAAAAAGTAGGTTCTCAAAATACCAACTAGATAAAATTTCCTTTCAGAAAATTACCAGGTTTTCAATAAAACATAGTTTAAGTACACGTTCAGCGTTTACGTCGTATACCATAATATTTACAATACCCAAAGAACGCATTGAACTAAATTCCATTTCAAACTCGTTTTTTTTGCCATTTTAAATACTTAAAGCATCACACAAATTTTAATAGTATTCGATAAATACTCTAAAAACGTTTTAGTCCGTTGAACATTCAAGTACACTGCGATTTACTATACAATTATATTTTAATTATAAACACATTAACAAATGAAACTTGAAAAAACAATTTGTTACATTATATTTTAATTGTTTTCTGAAGGTTACAGATGCGCACTGTTTGAATAAAATAATTAATGACTAAAAATCGTTTAGCAATCTCAATAATAAATTTAACGTATACCATATGAACACGATTCTGCCATTAAAATATTTCTATTATAGCACTATTGTGCTATATGATATTATTAATGAGTGTATTTCTGTGTCAATAATTACTTACTTTAAGTCGCTATTTTAATTGTTACAATTAATGAATTATGACATAATTTAATTTTTTACTTTAAATCTGTATTCAATTTTTTCGATTCAGACTATTTAGTTTTTAAACTTACTCAAAAAATAAATATTAAATTGGAGTACTTCATAAAATGTATGCAAAACCAAACACCTTGATCTTCATAAATAATTTATATACCCTATGTAATAAAAACCAACTCATATTTTATAAATATTATAATTTTAGATTTAGTTTTGATTTTGACAATTTATTAGTAAATATTCGACCACTGGAAATCTCTTTTTTTAAATCTTTTCTTCATTGTTATTAATATTGTATAGTTCTGAAATTAAAATGTTTGAATTTCAATCAACGAGTAATAAATAGTTCCGCTAGTAAATTTTGTCCGGTAATGTGATACTGTTATACTTGGTGGTTTACGCAGTTTTGAATTCAACAACATCTTACAGTCTATTGACATAAAATAATTTTAGATGAACAGTTGATAGATTTGTTTAGTTCCACCATTTTTTGTATTAACCAAGTTCGAAATATGTATGAAAACCAAAGTTTGTATAATGATGTAACCAGTAGTTTATGATGGCTTAGAATTTTTTTTATTTCATTTATACCATAGTTTCACTGGTCCTATTAAGTTTAAGGAAATACTTAAAGGGGATTGAAACTGTCAAAACTTGATATTGAAAACGGCTAATTTTCAACAAAACTTCGAGAACTTTGTAGTTATAATTATAATATATACTGAGTAGTGGATTATATTAAATTATGTTTTTTATTTTTAAATACTTTTTTACGGAACATAAAGTACTTATAGTTTTACTTAAATTTAAAGCAAATATGTTCAAAATTTCTCTGAAATGTGTACTTATTTAAATAAATGTACACATTGTACAAATAATGACCAAGTTGCCATAAAGGTTATAATTTCAATAACCTTTTTTTATGCCTCCCTAAAGGTGATCTGTGGCCGTACAACCTTTTTTTTTCAAGTGGACACACCTTTTTCCACTACGGTTTTTCATTGAAGTCTGTTGTCTGTGAATTTTAACGAATCGAATTCAAAATTCAAACGAATTTTTTTTAAATTACTCTAATATAGTTATAAAGTAAAATACTCTTTTGATACCAAATATTGTGAAATTCGTAATTATATATAATCACATATAACATATTCGAGATAACGCGAATTTCACAAATTGCATACGCAATTTTAATTTTAAATGAATAATTGTAGTAGTATCAGGTGTGCTGAAACACTTTTACTGTCAGAATAAATAAATAAAAAAAATTTTAATGATTTCGAAAGTAAGGATCCGAATTTTGTCTACGTTAAATATCAAAAGTTCAAGAAAGATTAACTGAATAATATTTTGCCTAAAAATATGTTACACCAGTTCTATGGTAACTAAAACATAAAAATCCAAATTTAATCATTTTTACTACTCAAATAAGGGGTCAGCATTGATAAAAATCATCCTGTAGTTAATTAATTTTACATTTAAATCGAAAATCCATTCTAGAACACATTTTTTTCGATTTATACTTTTCTCGTAATCATTTTTAAATGAAAATACAAAGTGTATGATTCAGTTAAATCCTAGAGTCGAGAGCAATAGCATAAATGTCTTTTTTTATCTTTCTCTAAAGAAACACAACGTAATCGAGAACTCAATTAAAATTCAAAAGCGCAACTACGCAGAAGTCTGCAGCAGTGCATATATTGCGTTGTATTGTATTATTATACAAGGGTTCGTGACTAAACGAAGGTGCATTTTATGATATTATAAAATCGCCAGAAAAGACGTATTACGTAATTTCAAATAAATATTAGTTACACTTTGTGCATCCCCAGTGCTATAAATAATGCTATATATGGTATGTATATAATATAGAACATTTCATCACGATATCGTTTGTTAACGGATCAAAGGAATATTATTTTAACGAAAAGTTCGTAAAAATAAATTGTTATTACGCGCGTGGAGAACGACGCTACCTGTGGCAAAATAATAATTATACGATTCTATAATCCCAACGGCGGCTTTCGTAATAAAACGTGTGACGAAAACTATAATTATTATTTCGGTAACAACGCGAGCACGGCCCATCGAGTCGGAGAACGGCAAATTATTATTTCGACCGCCTCGATAAGTAGTTACAGCGATGATCATTATTTATACGGTTCGTTTTGTCGGATAAACTACGGGACGAAAAAAGCTATTTTCCACGAAGGATCATGGTCCGCGAACGCTGTAACATTTTAGTCTTTGCGGACGTCCGTCGTCGAACAGAGTTGTACAAGAGGCGAGAAAAAACTAAAATGACACGACGCGTATGAACACCACGCCATCTCAGCCGCACGGTTTATCGTCTCAAACCGCATGACATCACGGAGTTGTACTTTTATGTCGTTATTATTTGTCTTATGATTACAAACTATTATTGTTTCTTTTTTTTTCCTTAAGTTTTCATGACCGGGTGAGTTTCATATATCTATCGGAGCACGTATAATATATATTGAAAGCATAGCGTAAAATTCGTCAGTGAACTTTCATGTGTATGGAAAAAAAGAAAAAGAATAAGATTTAATGTACAGAATACGATGTCACAGCATAAAGGTATTCTATTTAATTACGGTCGCAGGTAATAAGTATAATAATAGGGTTATAACGAGAACAATTGTCGACGTTTGCTAAATTTCAACGGAAAGCGACACTTTTGTGACCAGCACGGCGTTTTTGAGCTATCCCCAATCGTTTCATCGAGTATGTTTGCGGTAGTGGGTAAAACGTCCCACACAGTAAAACTTTTTCATGAAAAATTCGCTGGGAACCAACCGATCCATTGTTAGGAATTTAAAATAAGAAATCCAACGTATGTTTATTGAGAAAAAAAAATCATTTTTAGGTTTATACTAAATAAATTTCAATTTTAATATACATATTTTTTACACATCAGCTACTCTAATTTAAAAATCAAGTTCATGTTTGCAATATTTGTTGGTTTTCGGTGATTGAGGGCACAACATTTTTGAACTTTTGTTGTGACCTCCAATAACTCAGCATTTGAATTTTTGTTTTCGTTGAAACTATTCCGTTTCCGTTTCCGGTTAATATAGAGGTTCCGCTTTAGGGATGCCATTTCAGTATGCATTTTAAACAGGACTACGGTTATTTTCCGTTATAAGAAGGTTCCCGTCTTATAGGGGGTTTGTTAAAAGGTGGTTTTACTATAACAACGTCACACCGTCAAGTAATTTCGTTCGACCGTCAGAGCTTACGACGAAACCAATTAAAGCCACGTTATCGAACGGTTTTATCTGGAGTCTATTCGACTGTATGCATTCTAATAATATTGAAATAATATTAGTGTTCCACAATTATTATAACTTTAATAATTGCATCGGTTATTCAAAAACGTCGGTAACACGGCGTTCAGTATAGGCAAAATAGGTACATATCTGCGTGCAGTATAAGTCCAATGTTGTTTATATTTTATTTTATAACATTAATATACTCGAAACTAATTGTAAAACAAAGTTTAAATAAAAAAAAAAAACATTAATATACCACCTACCTCAACTGCTATATTTTTTAATTTTGTTGCCACGCAATTATTCATGTAGATGATTTTACGTAATTTTAGATATATATTTCACTCAATATTTGAACATTGACTGTACTAAATAGTCATGGTTTTGATCACTTAATAGTAATATCATCCAGTAACGTAAATATAACTTTATCAATTAATTTCAAAAGCAATTGGATAAACAGTATTGATTTTATTTATTTATTTTATTAGTTTTAGTTGACAGACTAACTGACCATCAGTCCATAACCAACTCAAGCGATACAATATTATTATTTATTTATTTTACACTTAATAATTTAGTAAAACAGTAAGGCAATCACACTCGGTGACAAACAGGATTGTGGTTATTTTCCGTTATATAGAGACTTCCATCTCACGTTAAAAGGAGATTTTACTGTATTATACGAGTTTTTGCACCATGACAATTCACCAGCGCATTCAGCACTTTCTATTCGTGAATTTTTGGCATCCAAAAATATACCAGTGGTACCTCACCCTCCATATTCACCTGATTTAGCTCCATGTGATTTTTTTTTGTTTCCTAGACTAAAAAGTACCCTCAAAGGCCAGATATTTGAAGACGTTAATGAAACTATCCAGAACGCGACACAAGAGCTAAAGGCTATAACTATGGAGGACATTCAAAGGTGTTTCAAAAAGTGGCAAGACCGTTGGGATCATTGTATCGAAACTAAAAAACACTATTTTGAAGGTGATCCATTTAAATAAATTGTAAGTTTGAAATATAATTTTTAATACATTTTGTCCGGGTATTTATTCAATACACCTCGTAATTGTACTTTTTTGTCAAACCTTTCGAGCTCTTTTGGCTTGTTTGTATGAAGTTGCACAATACTACACATATGTATATATTTATATATATATAAATATATATATACATATATATATATATATATATATATATATATATATATATACGCATACATTATACTTCTATGTGTGCGCGTGTGTGTACGCGAGAAAAAAATTACTTTTATCCGGTTTAGATGAAATATCAATCAGCCCAAATCCAACATGTCGATCTCGACAAAACTACTGTACTTCATACGTGCTTATTTGTTGACAGTGTATGGCACATAGCGACGGAGATAAAATTGACAAAATGTACTCGGCGCAAACCGCCATTAAACACGTTACACGAGCACTTCGTTGATGTATTTTTTATGTCTCGTTTCACTACGGCACAGACGTAATTGTACTTTTAAAATGGATTTATTTCTTTTGTTGTACTCGAGCAGCGCGTCGTTCAGTATTATTTAAATTGTGCGTTGAATAATAATAATAGTTCTCGGACATGTATATGAATACTAATGAAGTTTGCACTTTTAGCCACGGGTCGCTACTTTGTACGGTGTTGTAATTCAGTTATAATTAAGCAAACATTGATTTAAGGAGAAAGTATAAAATTATACATCCAACCGAATATTAATTTTAATTTTAATTTTAACGTTATACTTTTTATATAATTATGATTTTGAGGTATCTGTTCACAAACTTCTACCAATATTATTATAATATAACTTGCCAGATATTAAAGTTTAAGTCATGTCTACACCTCAAAAGTAATGTCCAATAGATTTAATTAAAACTGGTGAATGGCAAATAGTTTATCAACGATTTTTCGATGCCATTATCTGATATTATTGATCCGAAAAAATGATTATCAGTCGATAATTTTTTTTTGGCGTAAAATAATAATATGAGTTATTTTTTCACAAATCACTGTATGAAAACTTAATAAAATATTGAATTATATTATGATGATCATTGACTACTAAAAAATAGTGTGAAACGTTCGCAGACTAGATATCGCACACCTTAAATATTTAAATACAATATTCGTCGATAACCAGCTGCAGTGCACTAAATTGCACAGCTATGCTAATAAATTTGCACGTAAAAGCTCATAAATACCTATGCAAGACTTACGCGAACATATCGGGTACTCCTCGGTACTCGAGTCCCATTAGTTTACATCTACTTTCTTTACTTTAAACTAGGGGTCAGCAATAGGTGGCCCGCGGAACGGAAATAACTGGACCGCCAAAAATATTTTTCGCATAATTTTAGAATGTAGATATTTAACCTCTTTACATGATATATTTTGAGATTACGATAGCGTTCACTGTTTATCGCTGTTAATAATAATAGTCACGATTACTAAACACTGTACAGTGTACAAATGTAACACTTCAGTTCGTATTAAATCACCATCGAATCGCGTTTATCGTGTGTAAACGAAATATTAAATTAGTAAATATCAATAAATATTAATTATATGCAAATGTTAAAATTTTTTTCGGCCCTCGAAAATTTATTTTCAAATTATCTGGACCGCCATAGAAATCAATTGCCGACTCCTGCTTTAAACGTTATAGAACATAAAAAACCCGGGATAGGACAGTTGTATAATATCACAAAAACGTTTTACTAAACTTTATTCTCGTATCATGTGTTATCCAAAGTAACATCTGCCATGGTGTTTTATTATCGATTTAGAGCCATCAAAAAATTTACGACGGTGACATTTTTTTTTTATCTTCAACGCTGAAACCACATTACATACACCGAATGCCAATCATAGTGACACACGACACAATATTCACCGTCCGCATCGAATGTTTAGTGGTCCATTTTTATCTATCTCCTTTTTTTCCTAGAGCATATCGGGAAACTGCAGATAATACTCGGTGGGTGTTCTGTAAACCGGGCTGTTGTCGTACGGATTACAAAAGTCATATTTTCCTAAGTGTGTTCGAAAGTCGCCCGGGTCCTCTCGACCGATATTTTAAGAAATCCAATCGGACTAAATTATTTTTGTTGTCCCTTCAGTTTAAGATGAATCACCATCAATAACGGATGATGCATTCACCACTGGCCAACTCGCAACATAGGTTTTAGAATAAATACTCGTACATCTCAACCCGTACGAAATACTCGAAATCCTTTTGACATTTTCCAAGAAACTTTTGTTTCATGTTTAATCCTCTTAGTGTTGTTAAACTATAAGTTTAGAATTAATGTTGAAACATAAACCGTACAGTAAATTAAAGGCAATAATTATTTTTATGTTATCTTCCGAGTAATTATAATATACACTATTTGGAAAGACCGGTATTCACTTTGTGTATTAGAAGTGTTAATTTTATTCCCCGTATTCTAACATTCAACGTATAGGGTAAAGTTTAATCATTAATTAAAATGTATCGTTCTTGTACTGAAATAACTCAACGTATACTCAAATTAAATATTTTCATTAACTCATACACCTTTGATATGATAATTTGTTGATTCACTCTAGTATATTCATATCATTTTATACCAAAATAATGGTGCTGATTCGAATAACACGTAAATATTAAATCACTAACGGTATTACATTGATGTCACTTTTCGTTTAAGCTTAAAAAACTGTTACGCTGATCTGAAATGTAATTTTGTGACCTGAACTCAACACAGTGATAATGCTTTTAAACTTCCATTTCACAATTGGATTGTTTTAATGCGACAACAATGTGAAATACATACAACGGATTTATTTGCATCCGATTTCTTTGGTCATAACAATGTCGCAAGAGTAACATAACTGGAGAGAAGATATCCCGAAAGCAAAAGAGCTGATGTAAAAAGGAAAAAAAATGTGATTAAAATATTGCTTGTGGGCAAAGAGTTGCTCTCGACCGATCATCGATACAATAAATCTCATAAACAAACACATGGAATACGTGATAAATCGAATATTAGCGATCATCAGATGTAATAGTAGTCACTGCTCCTGGTCCCCTCACCTTACAAATGACAAACGAACGTTATTGTCGCATTGACGATGATGTTTGCGGTAACTCTTGACGTTCGTGATAATATTTTCTCCCGCTGCCGATCCTACGAGTCCGAAATGAATTCCGGGCTGCAACAAAAGCGCAATCGTACTACGCGCCGGGACGATATACGATTGCTCCCGCTCGAGGTACAGGACTCGACTCGTACGTTCGCTATACGTCCCGATCGATCGTTTAAACTTTTCACTGTCTAAATAACACAACGTTTAATACTATTATTGTTGTGTTAAGCACGTCCGAACGAATTCGATCACGTCGTCCGCCAAAGAACCGTCACGAGATTACCGCGGTCCGTCCGGCCGGCAGCACTCCCGTTATTCTTTCTACGATCACTTTCAACGTCAATAGTCATCAATAGCGCAGCATTATATCCTGTGTAGTGCGCAGTATCCGGTCGTCGTATCGGCATTATTCGATTCGCTAAACCCGTGTGCATGACAATGTATTATATTCGAAGATATCGCGTTGCGGCGCGCGTTACAATAACGACCGTGAACAGCTGGCGTTCGACGGGGTCGCTTTCCAGTTTGTTTTTCGGAGAGCCTGTACGGTCGGAGTGACGCGTTATGAAAATACGTTTCCGGCGTAAACTTAACTTCGAATGTTTGACAATCGTTTTCTGGAGTCTTGGAGTGATCCAAGAATAGTAATAGCAGTATTATTATTATTTTATTGTGTCGACAACATTTGTTCAACGGGGCAGCCCGAACACGCGAGACAGTACTCGAGTGGGATTAAGGTCTCTGTAGGCGCAAATATTTCTTTTGAGTCTTCCGCGGGTGCACATCACTAACCGGAAGTAACTCTGTAGGCACGTAATTATCATTATCGAATCACGTCAGTCGCACCGGCCCCGTGGAGGTCATTGCGAAGATATAATATCCGTAGTCGAAAAACGGCGTTTCTGGTACGTGTGGTTGTCAGGTACGTCGGCAACAGGCGAACCCGGTCACCGTGGTTGTTAAACGAACACCGCTCGCGATTAAAATTTAAATACTTCTGAAGCCGTCCGCTGCACGCGCGCTCGCGGTACCCAATAGCGATCGTCGCACGTTTCGGTTCGCTGGCCCCTAAGCGGACCGAAAATAAAAATTAATACATTTAAAAAAAAACAACGCTCGCGGTATTGGCGCTGTTCATAATGCGCGGCGGGACGATGACGTCCACCGCGGTAAAGAATAATAAAAAGTAATAAAAAACAATACTCTGAAACAATATTGCTCCCCTGGTCCACATTATTATAAAACATATTGCGTATGTAACAGTGGCGTTCCTAGACCCTTTTATAGGGGGGGGGGGGCAAACTGGTGTTTTCCCTGATTTAACTCGGGGTATGTAATGTCATTAGGGCATCTGACATAGGCATAGTTATTGATACAAAAAACAAAGTATAATTAACAGTCACAGTTTTAAAATATTTGTGTACATATTAATTTATTTGAATGTAAATTAATGAATATAAACACACAAAATAAATATTAATTTATTGATTAGATATATAATAGTAAAAAAACAAAAAAAATGTGAAAGTCCTGAAGGAAAAAGAAGAATCTGTATAATATCTTAGGAAGATTTTGTAAAAGAAAAAATGACAGAAAAATTATTAAAAAATATTAATTACTACGAATTCGTAAAATCTATGTCTTATAAATTTCAACCCTTAAAATAAAATATTATTAATCATTAAAAATCAGATGAATGACGAACGAATGTAAATCAGGAAAAAATTAGAAAAAAAACATTTTTATAGGACCCAACTCGTACAGTAGACTGGTTTACACGGGACCCAACTCGTACAGTAGGCTATTTTATACGGGATCCAATTGGTGAGCAATCTGAATCAAGGGACCCAACTAGTATTGTCCAATGGTACTACGAACGCGTTTGCACAAAGCTTCGAAAAAAACCGCGTGCTCTTGACACGTACACGGTTCGCACTCTCTGTTTGGATCGTATCGCGAACAGTACCGGGGTTATTTCGATACCTGCGTGCTGCGTACGTACCACGATTGCCGTTGGGAAAACGCGAACAATATTTCGACGGCCGCGGAAGAATAGTGTTTTATCGGTCCGCGTACTCCCATCGTGTCCCGTCGCCGAAATTGATTTCCCTCCCCCCCCCCAAGTGTTATCATTGCGTTCACGTTCCAAATAGATCCGGTGTAAGCACACGTGTTGAATGGGAATATCGAAAAACTCAGAAATCTAAACCTTCGGTTCGCACACGTTTTCATTCCGTGTGTTTCAAAAAAAAAAAAACAAATTATCGCGCCTCCCACGAAAAATCAGACAAAATACGAGTAAGACCTAGGTCATTCACTAAATACAATTCGCTTATGCGTGATAGAAAATTATGTTTGTCGTAACACGTGTTCATTTTTTTGTTCTTTTCAAACTTGTTAGCGCAGTGTTTTGTAATTATAATTAATCGTAGTCGTCCATGCGTATATGTAGAATAGCAGTATGCATACTATGTAATTGTATTATCATTAATTAGGTTGTATTTTAAAAGTCAAAAAGCCAACTGTGATAACGTGACTATGAAACGTATTTTCATGTTTTCAAGGTAGTCAATGCACAAAATGATTGACTTCGACCCCGTATTGAACCGTCGAAATAGTAGAGAACAACTCGGAAAGACATTTCTGAGCTTTTTGAACTCATTTTCCCTTGCTGCACTCAAAGAACAATTTACAGCAGTCGATTTCTTACGAAACTACGTTTGAAGAATATTATTATAACACATCATATAACGATAAATCTATCATTCTCCAACAGTAATGTACTGCTGAGTGATTTAGTTTTTATTTTCTCACGTTTCCGTATGTTTAGATTAAAATTTGACTTCACATTATTTGTGCAAAATATAAGGTTATATGACTTTCAAACGTGTAGTATGTATAATATAAATTTCCATATTTTCTTCAGACATTGAATGTCTTTCTAGAAATACGTACAATAACTTGAATTAAGTTTTTAATCACATCGTACCATTTCAGACTTATTCCGGTTTTAGATTAAGAGCAAAACAACGAATGCGTTACAAAAATTGCATTTTATATTTTCACTGATTATATCATTGTAGATTAAAATTGATTCGTAGATCACTAAAGCTCTGGTACGAATCGAGACCAAAAGTTACCAATACCGTAGTCTCAGCAGAAAAGTATGCCTATACGTTTTTAATGAGCGATAGATCAACTATAAATACTGAATTCAAATACAGGTAAAAGATGACTTCATAAAACTTGAATATAATTATCTAATCGAGGTAGACCATACAATTTAACTTATACCGAAATGGTAATAATATATTCCATTTTATTATTACTTATTGAATGAAAAATTCTTTAAATGTTCTTGTTTGGTTCTTCTGAGTCCTCTAAATTGGAATTATCATGCTTATAATATTCACAACCCAATTTAATTAACCGTCGGTTATTGCCTAAACTAGTGGTGAAACGCACCGTGGAAACGTTTCCATTTTTAATGCGCTGTACCGTTCAAATAATAATTAATACAAATTACAAAATTGTGCGAAGGTAAAATTATACAATTATGCGATTTATACATTGTTAAAAATTAAGAAAATTTTATTGTACGAGTAGATTCAATTTTATTATTTTTCAATTAAAACATTCTGGACAAGCAACATCGTATAGTTATTTATGTAAACATAAATGATGGACGTTATAACGAGTGAAGTCAGACGATAAATATATAATTTCCAAAAATACATCTTAGAGTAAAAAAAAAATTGTAAGGCAATTTTCCGATACTAATGTTTTTGAGAAAAGAGTGATGAGTAAGACATAAACCGTATAATAATACTTACCTTCGTAAATTGATGTATTATTTTTTTATTTTCCCAATAAGTCTATGTCGAATCCGTAAAAATAAATATTATTTTATTATATTATTAAACATATTATAGTCGATGTAGCAGGATGTGTGCTTGAAGTCGTTAAATGCTTTTGAAACTGTTTCTAGGATTTGAGTTGGTCTTTAGTATATAATATGAGCGTTAACTAAAAATAATATGTATACATCAACATTTCAAGTATTTAACCAACTATCACCTCGAAAATAATTTGATCGAAAGTGTCTTTGACAGTTCAATATTAATTTATCATTATTTTTTGGCGCATTATTCACAAAACACAATGTCGTAACGAATAATTTTCCGAATACTCTGACGTGTTGTGACGTCCTCTAATCGAGAAACGTTTTGCTTCCGATAAAATAAATCAGAATGCCACATTTTTTTTATTTTTGTTTTATTTTCCAATTAATGCAAAAAACTAAAGTGGTTTTGCGTGTATACTTTCGGTTATTTACGCAGATATATTTGTTATTCGTTTAAACTAATGGACGTATAATCTTTTTGGTGATACGATATAAACAAATAATAAAACAAATGATGCCATCCAATAATTTTATCAATCGTTACAACTTAACGTATATAATTTCATTGAATTATGATGTTTTTTTATATATATATATCTATACTATATATAAAATTGTAAGGGTTTTTCTTCGACCGCGCTAACCGAGAAAACTACTGGACCGATTTGGCTGAAATTTTTTTTTGCTGAAACCTGACACTTTGCTGAAGGTTTTAGTAACACTTTTTTCAGTAAAAAAAGTTCATAAAAGTTTTTATGCGCATTTTTCCACACATAGTGTTTTATCTAATTTTTTTTTTATTGATCTTTATAACAACCCGGCAACTGTTGCCATTAGTTACAAATTACAATTGGTAATAACAATTATTTACAAGTATGTATATTTATATGTCAGTATATCTATTTTTATTATGTGTTTGTATACCTACATTGTTAATCGCTATTATCTAGCATTAATAGCACATAGCTCACCGCACGTGGCATCACGGGCTCAGTCTGAGCTTGGTAGGCGTCGAGTGTGGTTATTTGCTATACGCCCATTACGAGCATAATTTGTGCTTAGTTTTTTCACCTACTTTTTGATTATTCTTATAAAGGTATATTGGGCATGCTAATACAGTTAAATTTCGGGTAAGTGGCCAATTCATCATCATGCCGAGAGCGCCAAGAGCACGCATTGGCAGAAAAACTGCATTTTTTGAACTGTGTTCACATGATGATTTTGCGAAAACACTGTTCTATCATGAAGTTCCTTATTATTACACCTGGGATAATAGCAGAGGCTGGTTAAAGAGAAGACGGGGAAAAGATGTTCCAGGTTGGCCAGGAATAAAAATGGACACTGCCATTGGTAGAATTTACACGATTCACCCAAATCAAAGTGAGTGCTTCCATTTAAGATTGTTACTAAATTATGTACAAGGTCCTACTTCATTTGAAAGCTTGAAGTCCTTTGATGGAGTCATTCACGCGACTTTTAAAGCTACCTGTTTTGCTCTTGGGCTTTTAGAAAATGACGAGCAATGGAAAAATACTCTAGCGGAGGCAACTCTTTCAGAAAGTCCTTCAAAATTAAGAGAATTATTCGCAATAATCATAGTTTTCTGCCAACCGTCTAAACCTCAATCTTTGTGGGAACAGTTCAGAAATGATTTTTGTGAAGATATTCTTCATACAGAGCGCACTCGATTAAATGACTTGCAATTTACTTTTTCTGATGAAAGATTTAATAGAGGTTTGATTGAAATAGAAGATAAAGTTGTTTGTCTGTCTGAAAAATATTTAACTGAATTTGGAATGAACTCACCTGTTCGAAATGAAAATGCATCTGATCCTTTTGAATTCTCAATTTTGCGTTCTTACGATAATAACCGATTACAAGAATTTGTAGAAATCAATTTACCAAAATTAGTAAATGATCAAAAATATGCTTTTAATGTTATTACAGAAAGCGTAATGAATCATCAAGGAAGAGTTTTTTTTTTAGATGCTCCGGGTGGTACAGGAAAAACATTCCTAATTAATTTGTTGTTGGCTCAAATTAGATCCTCAGGTAAAGTTGCATTAGCAGTAGCTTCATCTGGTATAGCAGCAACTCTCCTTAGTGGCGGCAGAACTGCTCACTCGACTTTCAAGTTACCGTTAAATGTATTATTTGATACAGAATACGTTTGTCCGATTCGTAAAAATGGCCCTCTTGGAAAAATTCTTCAAGAAACCTCATTCGTTGTGTGGGATGAGTGTACAATGAGTCACAGATCACATATCGAAGCAATTGATCGAACTTTGAAAGATCTTAGGTGTAATAATAAGTTTATGGGTGGCATAACATTTGTTTTCGCTGGTGATTTCCGTCAAACCTTACCAGTAATCCCTAAAGGTACTCGAGCTGATGTCGTTAATGCTTGCTTAAAATCTTCCCCTATATGGAACTATGTTGAAAAACTTTATTTGCGAACAAACATGAGAGTTTATTTATGCGGAGGGGACGATATTTTTCCAGCATAGTTGTTGAAAATTGGAAATGGAACTTTAGAAAATGAAAATGGTTACATTTCTGTCAATCACACGATTGGACGGGTGGTCAATAACGTGGAAGAGTTGATTTCTACAGTTTATCCTGACATTTTTAATCTGTCCAATAAATCTTATCAGTGGTTATGTGAAAGAGCTATTATCTCTCCAAGAAATGTAACAGCAGAAGAAATTAATGATATCATCCTTCTAAAATTCACGACACTCACGTGAATATCTATCTATTGATACAGTTACATCAACAGATGATGCTATTCATTATCCACAAGAATTTCTCAATTCTCTTTCTCCTTCGGGATTTCCTCCTCATAAACTAAAATTAAAAATTGGTGCTCCAATTACATTATTACGTAATCTTCAACCACCGAACTTATGTAACGGTACAAGATTACAAATAAAATCGTTGCGAAATAATATTATAGAAGCCGTAATTCTTACAGGGCCAGCGAAAGGAGAAATTGCATTTATTCCAAGAATTCCCATGATTCCCTCTGACTTGCCGTTTTCTTTCAAACGGCTTCAATTCCCGGTTAAAGTTTCTTTTGCCATTACCATAAACAAAGCACAAGGTCAAACATTCAAGTACGTTGGCGTAGATCTTCGTACAGAGTGCTTTTCACATGGGCAATTATACGTGGCATTTTCTCGAACTGGAGACCCGAATCATCTTATGATTTTAATTTCAACAGGAAATATAACAAAAATCATCATATACTCAGAAGTCTTATAAAATTCTTATTTTAATTCTTTTTTTTTCTTCATCAACTTCAATCAAATTCTTTATCAACCATAAATTATTTCTTTTTTATCTGTATTTATTTTTATCATTTATAACGCTAGAAAAATTTCAATCCGTTTTCATTAACCGTTTTTTATATTTACTTGCCGATCACTTTAACAAGAATATTTGAATAAAAAATTCTACATATCATGGTCCGAAGGCAAAATAAACAACCAATCACGGGCGAAGCTGTGACGGGTCGGCTAGTATATATATATACACCTATATATAAATAATATATAAACATGAAAGGTTATCTTTCGAAAACGTACTAAAGCTCACATTTATTTATCTCAAATGAGTTATAAAAGCTTCTAATGATATTTGAAATAACGTTTCAATGTAATTAAGTTTGTGGAAATTCGCAAGAAACATCTCGTAACATTAGTTTCTTAATTATTCCGTCCACAATATGCTCACACTGTATTAGAACACAAGCTTATTATCAGTGACGTATTTTTTTAGGTTTTTAAAACAATTAAAATATTAAAACTCTTCTAAGCTTTTTACACATTAAATATGATAAAATTTTAATATTGAGAATGATCATTACATTGGATCGAAAACCAAAGGCGCCGATTATACATATAATTCAGTATTCGACTGACCAACTAAACAAAATAATATAGATTCTTTAGTATTTACGTGTATTTTATAAAAAAAAAATTAAAAACACTCCTAGATCGGACGAGACTCCTCGGTCTTGTAAGGTAAAGGGATGTAAATAGATCTTTTAAACTTGAAACCAATGCACACCGCATTGTTATCGGAAAAATTATTCTTAGTAGCTCAGTTGGATCAGTTTTTTCAAAACGTGATCAGTATAATAGTATAAATATATTATACATTTCTTTATAAGGTCAGTTGAACTTTAAATATTCCAACATTTTCAAAAAATAAAATGTTTCAGAAATTATGAGATTTCTGTTAAATGTGTAGGTTTTGAGTCACTACGATTAAAATTTAGAGAATAACGACCAAGTAAAGAAAATATTATGAAAAACCTTGTATCCATATTAAAAATAAACAAGTGGATATTGCGTGACGAAAATACTAAACGATGCAGGTGTTTTTGCAATTATTTCTCTACTTTTTCTCAATAATTTGGAAAATAGTTGAGAAGTTCAAAAAACGACTTTCCCAAAATACCGACTAGACTTGATTTCCTCTCCAATAATCACAATGTTTGTGTACATCGGAACAATACTTTTGGTCGAAATCGTGTACATAGTCACACATGATGATAAGTCCAATACATTCCTCGTTTCATTCAGAATCTAAAAATATTTTATAGGTATGTTCCATTTCAATCGTGTGTGCGAATGTATAATGTATACAATGTAAATATTTAAAATACATAAACATACGAAAAAAATAAAATTTATCGAAAAACTAAGCACGGACAGTATTATAGCGACGTGAAAATATATAACGTTTTAAATTCTACTCAAATGTACTTGCAATTAATTTTCTAATAGGTCACAGTAATAGTTTGCGCAGAACAGATGTAAACATTACAGTGTAAAGCACCAGCGATAAAATCATGAATAGTATTAATACCTGTCAATAAAATCAGTCGACCCAGTCCGTATACCTATATCATTAGTTTTTATTAATGGTATCTTAAACTCGTTTTACCGTATATTTTATTGCCCAATTTGTTATTGCTGATATCGTTTCACTTATATATATACGGAACTCCGAACTGACGGCCCATCGGTTACTGAATCATTTTCGGTCTCGTTTTACAATCAGACCCTATTTAGATAATGTCAGCCAAATGGTTATCGACCCCTCGACCCGAGACCGCGTTTGAATTATTAATAATATTATTATAATATCACTGTAAAAAATAAAATTTTAGAAAACGATCTCGACGGCACTCTATACCCTAGACGTTTTCTTCGTATTCAAATTCCATAAAAGTCAATTTCCGCTCAACTGAATACTCGTGGTGTCGACGTATACGATACGTTTCACGCGTTTCGTACAATTTATATGAAAAACCAGTTTTTCTTTTTCAACGTGCATAAATATTTTCATTAATCAGAGAGAATCATTGCGATGTATCGTACGGAACAATTGGATAAAATATTAATAATAACGATACTGAAATCATGCGACCAGTCCCGTTAGCGATAACCGAGAATGAATATTTATTAAGAAACACGTACACCGTGACTGTACTACAGTTGTAATTTAGAAAATATAATTATACTTTAAGAAATTAGTTGTTTACATTTTCAGAATATTGAACCGCTTTTTAAAGATTGACCCGATTCTTCTTTGTTACAATATGTTGGTTTTATTTGTTGTTTACGTTCCATTCGATCGTATCCTAACCAAACTATTCAAACGTCACTAGCGATAGTTTTTCGTTTATAAATATTGCTATTGAATGCACTATTAAATACATTTTGTTGTGTGTATATTTGTAGTTATTAAAATTTCCAAAGTTTTTCGGTACTTTCCACTTAGAGATAAATTACGGAGAATACAACTATTATTGTAATTAAAACTAATATTTTGATTGTTTATTTTCATATAAAAATAAGCTTTGTAATTGAAAACTGTACTATGCTGCATCAAATTTTTAGTTTTTGTTATTTTCGCATTATATTTTTTGCTATATTTTATTATTTTTTACTCGATATAATATTTAGAATCAACAAATATTTCATCGTACATCTTATCAATAAGAATTTTTATTTATCATTGATGGTTATACTTCTCAGAAAAATCGAAGTATTCATCAAATGTACACAAAACAACGTCAAAAATGAATTTGAAAAAATTCTGAGAAATATAATGACAGTGGTAGAAATGCAAATATTTTTGTTTTATACGACCTCAAAGTTCTCAATATTCTTGTTACAAAAATAATATGCATAATAATCCATTATATAATTACATAGTATCATGAAATGTGTTTCGCGACGGAACGTTCCGCGGATGACGATACGCGGTAGACCTGCACCTGGCCGTGGTAAATTAATATGTAATAAATTGTACAATATTAATTCCAAGACGACGGCCTTTGATAATATTTACTGCACACTTATATTTTTAAAATGTCGATTTCTCAATTTTATTATTGGCGATGGCTGAAGTTTAGATGAAAGGTGCTGACGGAAACCGAGTCACTCTCCCGTCGTCATTTGAAGTGAATGGATCTTCATTCTTCAGCTCGGATTTTGATTGATTGTTTTTTGATTATATACGTAATTTTTAAAAAAATAGTTATTATTGTTGCTGTTCACGATTTCATCAAAACCGGCCAAGGAGTACAGACATTTCGGTCGAACGCATATGCCTACGGGATGTTTCGTTCTGCTTATTGGTTATTGTCCTTCCGATGTATGTTTTAGTGACTACACCGGCGGCCCCTCGCTTTATGAGGTTACTTGTCAGTGTTAATACTGTCCATATAATAAAAATCTTGAACATAATGAATACCTAACTTTTTGTTTTTATTTAGTGCATATTTTATGAACACTTAGAAGACGAACAGTCTGGCTATGATTATATACATTACTATATACTATGTTCCACGAGCGTTTGAGATAGTTTCCGTCAATTGTAAAATCTTTGAATTCATCAAAAATGTTCAATACGAAAATTAAACTGGCGTCACGTATTTTCTTTTCTGCGCCACCTGTATACACAGATGTAATTTACTTTCAGAAACTATGGGTCACGCTCGGAACGAGGTCAAATAACTTGTTTACATTTCTATGTTGTTCGCTTATAATAATATACATTCGTGTGTGTCGACATTATATCTAAATAGCAAAACAAATGGTTGAAAAGTGTACAAGAACGAGTTAAAACTTTCCAGACACTATAGAACATTGAAATTCGTGTCTATAAACTGGTCGAAATTTAATTCATCAGTTGCGTTTCTTTGCAGCATATTGATTCACAAAAGGACTTTTTTCTCACGATTTTTCGCATATGTTCACAATGAAACCCTTCTATTTACTCATAATTAGCACTGGGGTTTCGATGCACTTTGCATTGTTTCCCAAAGCTTTTTGTGCGATACTATTATCACAAACTCGTTTCGTGTTCATTCAAAATTATGAGAATACTATAGATTGTTTTGCATTTTTTGAAAATTTTTGTTTTAAGGACATTTTTGAAAATTTTTGATTTAAAATTATAATTTGAAAAGTTATTTCAAGATTTTCACGCACTCACCAACGTATTTTTCATATTATTTCATATACATTTTATAACAAACCATCAAGTAGTTACTCGTATTTTATCGGAAAATACGAACATGTCAATAACCTAACATAACTTTTTTTTTTGCAATCGCTATTATAAAATGTAATTTATTACAAAACGATTGAAAATGACGAAAATAAAAGTGAATTTTCTCAGCGCCCACGGCTTAGAAATTTTAGATAATAAGAGCATTTTTCGGGGTCTAATAAGGCGTGAAATTGCCCGCCTCTCTCGTGATAAAATATCATAACTATATTATTCACAAGGGTGCGCCGCTAGCGTGTGTATTATAATGTACGTGTTCTGTAAAAACGTGCACTGCACAACCTGTGTGTATGCGGTAATTTAATCGAGTTTTTCCTCGTCCGATGTCGAACGTTCGGAGTAAGCGCGTGTAACTAATTTGTCCATTAACGGGGCGGTCAGTTGTTATAAATTCGGGTCCGCCGAGCCGTGCCTTTTATGTTTATGAACCCCATTATGACGAGAGGTTATAACAACTACCACGGTAGTACGCGTACACGCGTACAGTCTACGTGTGCGCACGTGTAGTATTTTTACCGAACGACTAAAAAGTGTCCGCTACTCGGACGCGTCCACTTTATAGTGATTCCACTGACCCGTGCTAATGGTTTTATTTTTTGTTTTTTTCCGAAACGAAGCAATACGGTTTGAGCAGTCGTATACACACGCACGCACGCACGCACTCACACATCCATATAATATACACGCAAGGCTATAAAAAATACGTTTTCTCTTTCTTTCTTTTTTTCGTCTTCTTTCCTAAACCTTGAAACGGTTCGCTGCACTGCTATTCTATTATAATATATTAAAGTCTAATCCGACGCTAGTCCCTACCGTTACCTTCGGAGGCGTAACGGCACGCGTTCGGCGGTCCTACTGCTACTGCCACGGTTGCGGGTACGTTTTTCCCGGTAATGAGTTTGGAAGAAAAAAAAAACATTTCCCCCCTCGAATCGTAGTGTTGTTAACGCATATTATTATTATCTTCACAAAATGCGCGTTACTCCTTTCGGGGAAGGTTTTAGATAAGCTCACCGCGAGACCAACTAAGGATACACATTATTTCGTTTAATGGTATACGATTTATTCGTCCTATTACATTGGTACGGTATCGTCGTTTGATTGTTCGGAATCAGTTCGCGATAACACGCGTACATCGACGGATAAAATATTCCACGCTGACCGTACACCAGTCATTTCGATGGCTTCGTAGGACATTCTTGCGGTCTTTGGGCAATACAATCTTTTTACAGCACGTTTTGAAATCGAAACGTCATAAACCTTTTATTATTTTATTATGATTTATACAGAGTATTTCTTATCATTATTATACCTTTGGCCGCGTATTTAAGGACATTTTGTCCAGTTAGTACTTTGGGGTGGTTATTTTTTGAATTTCTCAACAGTTTTCCAATGAATTGAGAAAATCAGAGCAAAAAGTGCAAAAAAATTTCAACCCAGATCGAGTATCAAACTCTTCACCGTGTATTATATTCATCACTACGCACTATCCATTTGTTTATCGTTCGTGGATACGAGATATTAGTGTTGCTATTCTATAAAAATTAATCATAGCTACTCAAAACATACATATTTTATCGATATATCGATATTATAGTATTTAATAAAAATTTAATTACGTTCGATGCAATAATGTACACAACTGTGTACGAGATACGTATATAATAAGGGTTTTTCAAAAGTCGAATATATACTCACATATAACAATAATATTAAATTGAGTACCTTTTAGGCCAGTCAATTCGAATTGTTATTGTTATAAATTGCATTAATATATTTTATTTTACTATTATATCGACTATCTTTAGAAATTGATGCACCCATCCCCTTTCACTCAGAATTGTTTTTTTCTTGTGCAATAGTACATTGGTTTCAAGTTTTAATTACAGCAATTAGCCATTCCCAGAATCTCACCTGACCATAGATTCTCCACCCAAATTAGAAGCTTCATCCTATTTTTTTAGTTTTTTTTTTTTATCGATTTATTTTTGTATATCCTAGACGGGCAAAGTGAAAAATATGATATGTCATATATTGATAATGTCATTTCTACTGGTACAACCGATGATTTTTTTTCTGGCTGACCGCGTTACCACGAAACAGCTAATACAGTAAATAAGACATGATTATCATAGCTATAAGTAACCACATCATGATTTATGATGACTACATCTCAATAACGACAATACGTGTGCACTTGAAATTGTAAATAGTGGTCCATCCAATACCTACTCTAATTGCGTGTAAAAAGAAAGGAATAGTAAAAAATGTTTGTGTTTAAGCTGATTAATTTTCGTTTATGCGATTTTCACCGCCATTTCGTATACTGTTCAGCGCGGAAAATTTTTAACCAATCATAATCTATAGTCAGAAGTAACTCCCTTTACCAACTATAGCAAAGATTTAAATAATTTAAGGTAGAAATCATTTAAAACCAATGCCCCGGTCAAGAATGATCCGAAGCCGGGTGATTCAGCTTGTATACTAAATAATAAGTCATCTGCAGATTGTCACGATCGGATAACATCGCGAATACAATAAAATTATAATATTATTCCTACGGATATTTACAATATTGTATGTACATTGTACAATGTATGTAAATATCTTATATTTTTCATTATTTATTTATTATCAATATATGGTACATACTACAATATACACAGTAACCATTAACTACGGATTATATTGTGTTCGAGTGTTTAAAAATTAGGAAATCAACTATAACTACTTACTTGACGTTTGTGTTATAAGTTAATTGAAAATGTTTCTATTGATCTGGTTTTTTTTTATATGTTTACGATTTATTTTACCCCAATGTCTAATCAAAGCAAAATCAATGTGAAAAACACAATCCGATATTGGTCAAATTTCATGACTGAGGATTTAATTTTAAAATACCATTTGAAAATACCTGTACAAGTTACAAGTGTAACGATGTAACTATACTATTACACGCCACGCTGTGCTTATTATTTTGTCTGCGTATGAAAATGACAGAAGAAAAATTACCGTACTCGTATCTGGTATACGTATAGTTTTTAAGAAAATTTTTTGATATATTACAATGTTTATTATGATATATATATATATATATATATATATATATATATATATATATATAGAAGCGCACAGTGTATTTTAACGAAAATCAACATTTTTTGACGTTCACAATAAACTAGTGTAATAATATGCTTACATGTATTTATACGTGAAATATTCATCATGATGAATCAAATTTACATTTACAGCCATGACTAAAAAAATAATGATAAATAAAAGCGTTTTGTTGTTGTCTTCATATTGATTTAAGTCAACTTTACCTGAATAATTTAAATTTGTGTTTGTCGAGCAACTCATTAGTTTATATCATGTACTTTTGAAGGATGTTTTAAAACAACGCCGTTATTCCGCCTACTCGTAAGTACACAATGAATATTATAACACGACGACTTCTTCTTTTTCATCTTAACGATCCTATTACCACAAGCAATTCCTTCGACCTGTTCAACGCTATAGTCCGTTCTGTTTCTATTAAGCAAATTGCTATCTTTGTGTACACTGAACCTTTCCGCCTTGTCTCCGGCTAACACGACGACCAAACTCTGAATAATTTTGTTTGTTAAGCTTTTCTAAAACTTTCATATAAGACTCTGAACAGTGAACACTGTGCGTTGGTAGACGCATACATGACAGGCTTAAACGAAACGATTAAGTTTATAGCTACATAAATAATATATAAATATATGATTTTTCGAGTAAATAAAACGTTAGACTAGCGGTTCCCAATTTTTTTTTTCCGCGGTGCCCTTTTAGCGGTCCCAAGTTAGCCACGGTGCCGTGCTGTATATACATGAAAGACAGAACAATTAAAATTACTCATTAATAACCAATTATATTAAACCTAATACAATCTAAGCATTCTAAGCTACACAGCTAATTTAATTATAAACAAATGCATTTTAATAAACAAATAAAGATATAAACGAATACCTATACAATAGAAAATATTACATTATTTACTATAAAAATTTTACGAAAATAATAACGAAAAAAATCTATACATTTTAAACTATTTGGTAGACCACGGTGCCCTTAGAAAGTGATCACGGTGCCCCTAGGGCACCGCGGTGCACAGTTTGGGAACCGCTGCGTTAGACCATTAATTGTGTAGAATTGTTTTTAATTCAGCGCCTACATCATAATTATGTTTCCACGATATACTTACATTTACATTTGAATTGTGCTCATGCGTATATTTAATGCGGAATAACGATTGTTGTTCGTCAAATATGTACACAGAAAGTAAATAATAAATATCGAAAGTGTGTTTTACGAGATGCACGAAACTGCACGAACAAGCGGAAATGTTCTAACGCGAATATGAATGAATTTACATGGTTATACGATATAAATGGTAAAAATAATAATGTTTAAAGGCAACGCAATGCGCAGTTTTCCGTTTTTTTTTTTACTTATTATTAAATATTGAAATTCGTATAATGGAAATGATAATAATATGTGGTCTGTATTAGATTCCAAACAGTAGATGAAAAGGCTTTTGGCATTGTGGTTTCTGGTTTTCGCAACAAAAAAAAATCGAAACCTGTTGCACATACTTTGTAGTCACAATAGCTGCTGACGGTTGTTTCTGAATTAAAAATGAAAAGCTAAAGTCGTTATCAATTAATTTTAAAATTAATTGAAAATTACGTCTGTAAAACGACGCTATCATTTTACGAACATTCTGCAAGAAAAAATGTTTCTTAAAAACTTCAGTTCAGCTATGACATATAGGTTGATGTGATATTGAATTGAAACCGTTCGTTTAAAGATTTTTTTGAGCAAAGGTCAATTAATTTCTGGAATATAATGCCATCATTGTGACCTTTGACGATATTCTTACACATTTTTAATTTGTTTTCACTTTAGGCTAACATTTTCTAATTGTATTCAACGTATTATTGATTAAATGGGTATATTAATAATTCTACTTAAGTATTAAATATTAAAAAAAAAAAATGTTTACGTCGCAGATTTGGTTAAATGAGCAATCTATTTCACAACGATGTGTGGGTTTCATTTAAGTATCAAGTTTATGACTATATTTTTATAACCACAGTTAAAGTTTATCTTGAAAACTTTTAAAGAAATAATTCCTTAATTTATAATCGTACGATAATAAAATGTATAAATTTTAATTTTAGAATGAACGAGTATATATGCTAGAAGACGACGGTTACAAAAACTCGTATAAAGACAAAAATAAGACCAAACGGTGCAGAAGGTTTCGGAAAAGGTTTTTAAGTCCAAAACAAATGAGTCATAAACGTTAGAGAATAAATCACGAGTTTAGTTTTCTATGTAAATCATACCGACAATAAAAACGACAGCAGCATCGTCGCAATAGTATAACTGCGTTTCACGTGACATGGAATATGTAGTGCACGCGCACTGAGACGGGGGAGGGGAAATAAAACACTTATGCGTGTACAATAAAATCGCTTCTGAGGCTGACGTCGCGGTTACCAGCTGATGTTCTTGTGCGCAGTCGCAGAAGCCCCCGGGTAGATGGGTCTCAATTTAGGTCTTCTTGTTGTTCCACCGAACACCGTACCCGAGCGATACGTGACGTGTGCACAGTGGAACGTCGATTGTCAGCACTACGAGATCGTTGCTCGTTTTCTATTATTTCAGTCATATTTTTATAGATTTTAAATTTAAACTAATAATACTTGGTACTTTTAACCGTACATGTATTTATTTTATCATTTCATCCTTATACATAGAGCACATGGGGGTAATTTTTAGTTATATCAAAGCATGAGACATTTCAATTTCCGTGTTCACCGTATACTTTCAATCGTTGTTCGATTATCCGCAGGACAATAGAAAAGTATGCGTCTCACGTTTATTAATTGATTTTCATAAAAAACTATCACATTACATTTCAACGAACGAGAACGATTCTTTTGAAACCGAATAAACGTTTAAATTTATATTAGTTATTGGACGAATTGTACCGATAAACATTAAATGCGTTTATCATTCCGGTCGGCAAACATCGTGCGCTGCTGTTATTCGTTTAAACTTACAATAATTAAGAAGCTTACGCCATCATTCACGCCCTTCAATTCATTTCCTCTCTAAACTCTCAAAAATTTCTTATTGTTTCCGATTCCCAATCATGCCCGCTCTCTATCCACTCTAACCCCTTCAATTCTCCTACTTTTCCTCTCATTTTCTTAATAAAATCTTTAATAATTAATCTTTTCTCATCCCAAAAATCTGTTGAATTTCTCTGGGTGCCTAGCCACGTCGGCATACTTGGCAACGAGACAGCTGACCGGTTAGCCACCTCCTCCAAAAACACAACTGTTCCTTCCCCGTTAAAAATTCCCATATCTGATTTCCTTCCTATCCTAAACAAAATTCTGAAAGAAGCATGGTCCTTCCTATGGTCTTCTCTTCCCCCGAACTTCGCCTCCTGGCACAGATCCATCTCTTCTTCCATCCCCAACTCCCCCTGGTTTCTGGATCTAGACCTTCCCCGTTCCTCAATAGTATCCTTTTCACGCCTTCGCCTCGGTCATAATCTTCTCCCTCCCCATTCATTTCTCCTTTCTCTTAATTCCTCTCCCCTTTGTACACTTCATAACTCCGAAGCCATCTGTGACCTCCAGCACATTCTTTTCTCTTGTCCTTCTCTTATGCATCTTCGCATTCCATTTCTATCCAAACTCTCTTCCCTTGGTTACACCTTTCCGGACTTAGTCCATCTCCTCAATTCTCGCTCCCCCTCCGTAATTTCCCTCATCATCTCTTTTATTTCTAACGCTGGTTTCCGCATTTAATCATTTTATATATTGTTCTTACATTTTTTGTTTTTTTTTTTTTTCTGTTTTTCTGTTTTTCTTCCCTTCATCTATTTTTTGTATCATATTTAATTGTCATGATATAATGTTTTATGAGACAAAAGCAATAAAAAAAAAAAACTTACATTAATTGCACAAATGACTTGATTTCCTTTAATTCTTAATTTTTTTTTTTATCATTCACCCCGTAACTAATACTGCGCTTTGATGCTATCAAGAAGTTTGGAAAAAGAGGACGTCCGGAGTCGGCGTTCCGCGGAATACCCGGTACAATTCTTGTAAACTAAAATCACACTAAAGTTTTCTATGTTATTATGCATCGTCAAAATATGTTCATATGCTATAACGATCACGAGAAACTTTTGATAAGACTCGCATCGTTACACCATTTCTTAGGGCTCAGAGTATCTAATCTGCGTTCGTCAAAATATCGTTCGTCGACCATACATTAGACTTTATCTTTTCCGATGATAAAATGATGACGGTTTTTTTTTTTTTTTGTTCAAATAAAATAGTATTTACGCCACACCAATTCGTACCGTTTTACCAACAGAGCTTACGATAAAACCTATGTGAAACCAAATTTACCGGCCGCATACTAATAATATTGTGATGATGTCAACAATTATTATGATAAATTATGATTTCTATCAGTTATTCAAAAACGTCGGTAACACGGCGTTTTGTATAGGCAAAATAGGTACATGTGTGCAGTGATTTTATTTCCTCCTGCTTAAACGTTATGTTTCGTCGCGTGTATGCGATTTCACGTAAGCTTTGATAAAGAATTAATTTTGTATTTGAATAACTGTACAAGCTAGTCAGGGCTTAAATATGTTTAATGGTAAAGTCACAGAGTAACGTACGACTATTTTATAAACTATAGTGGCAGGTATGGGCACCTCAATGCAAAACTAGAGGGCCAATTTTTTGAAAGTGAAAATCAAGCGCACCTGAGAACTTAGAAAGCGATAAAAAAATAAAAAGTAAATAACACTTTTACAATTTACATTTAATAATTAATACATGTGGTTATTTTACAATTGACATGTATTTTTTATATTTAATTACTATTCGATAATAGATAAGAATTAATTTATACGTTTTACGTTAAACGTTATATCGATATAATAATTAAACAATAAAATACAGAAAAATCCTTACTTCTTATACTTTTAAAAAGCTAAAATGTAGCACGACCCGGATAAAAAAAGTTCGCGGTCCGCCAGTTATCCATCCATGAATTATATTATACTATTGTTTCTGTTTATTAATTTTAATCAGTTAGTCTGTCAATATTAAAACTGATTAAAATAAATAAACAAAAATAATTAATTATCCTAATAATATTAATAATATCATTTAAGTTGGTTATGATAAGTTATTCCGTCAATTATAACTGATTAAAATCAACAAATAAAAACAATATTAAGTATAAAGTATATAGGTTTATGAAAAATTATCAAATAAATATACATTACTCTAATTTATCTTTCCTTTCGCTCAATCTTATGTAGTAAAACTTTATGCAACACTCGGTGCCAAATTTATCTCGTTGCTTTCGTAGGGGAGTTTCCCTGTATTTTTATTGTGTATTCAAATATTTATATCGATCGCCGATTCGGGTTTTAATTTATTCCATTATTATTTAGTATATCCGTAGCATTCATGGCATCGAATAAATGCACTCGCTTGACTGTTATAATACCAAAACGATAACAAAATCATATTATATACTCAAAAAGTAAAATTAATACTTAAAAAAAAAAATTTTAAAAATGTATCAAATATTATAATGTATTGAAATCGGCGTTTTTTTTACATAATACTAACAACAGGTAAGATAGCACTTAAATATAGTTGGATTGATACAAATATTTACTTTTCAATAACCAAAAATAAAAAGAAACGTTAAGCACTTTAATCTCTCTGTGGGCCGCCTGGATGAAAAATAATTCATCAATTTTCTTTTTATATTTTATAAATTTACATAAATAATTCTTGCAAGATTTTGAAATAATAACCGAACACAGGTTTCACTTCAGTTCTAATTTCTTATCGAACCCTGTTACGTTCCATCACTTCTCGTACACATGCGTTTACTCCTTCTTGATCACAGCTCTTCTAGTTAATATATTTTCAATGCTACATTTAAACGTATTTTATTTCAGGTTAACGTAATTTGATGATGTACTCTTTTTCATACTTTGTGTACTTTTGAGCAAAATTCAATATCTTTCTTAAGTTATATTAATAACTATCACGTTTTTAGATTATTTTTACTGTCCTAATAATGAAGATTAAATGCACTAGTATACATATCAATGCGGAAAAATCTAAGAAAAGTTTTGAAAAATTTACCAACGACGTAATATTATTTTTCATCTTGAAGTTACTAGTAAGAATTCATTTCAGTTGTACGCATGAAAAAGTTTTTAAAACGTATAACTATCTTCTATACTTAAAATGTCATGAAATTCAAGTACATCAACAAAACGAAATATGTTAATGATGTAAGTTAACACCGTTATAATAATATGCTGTACTGATTTTGAGTCTATTCAAATTATATTTTAAAACATTTGAATTTTTGATTTAAAAACAGATAAGTCAAAATAGGTTTTTACGTTGATTTCATAAGAACTAAGATTTTATGTACTAGTTGTTTTTCGCATTTTTTTTTTTTCATTTTAATGTGCGTTGTTTTTCATTCGTAGTTATTCAGAGAAATACACAAGAACGGTTTTATGTAACGAACCGAGGATACCTACGGTATTGTAACAGTCTTACAGCGTCATACGCGCGAAGCTCTTGGAAGTCAGAACACATCGCATGCAAATTCAATACGTCCGTCGTTTCGTTCGCGAGTACGTATTTTGTTTTAGCCATTGATCAAGACAAGTTCCATTAAATGCGCTAATCGCACAATATTGTATTGTTCAGTCGCATACGAACCGCGAACGTTCACCTGTGAGGAGCTGTCGTGCGGACGCAGGACACCTGTTGAAATGCAGTGTTACGAGCGTCGCGTCGATATGATGTTGCGTTCGAAGGGAACATATGGATAATATTGTATTTTCGTTCCTATTCCTTTGCTCCCCGTGCAAGCCAAAGTTTGAATTTGGCAGGAATACATTCCGCTTCGACAAATGCAGAAATTAAATTTTTTTTAATGAAAACGTTTTAAGTGTTTTTTTCTCGCTCCACAAATCGCTGGAATATTTTGAAGATTGTATTAAACGTTTCATCAAAAGGACATTCAGACACAATATGGTCATCAAAATCCAATGCCATAATACCATTGAATACCCAATTTAAAAAAATGTCTGTTGTTGTTCGCACGATGCACTTTCATTTGTTTTAATAATAAATAAATACTTGTAAAATTGTAAATATACACATGTTTCTTTAAAAACCGAATAAATAATGGTTTGAAATTTTCAAAATGATGATAATTTAGTTTCGTGGAAGGGGGGGGGCGCATATTCTGAAACTTGCCTCAGGCTCCAGAAGAGCTTCCTACCGCTCTGCACCTGTACACCCCGGAGCCACGATTATGATATCCTTCGAATAACCTCTGCGCGTGTACGGCGTACACGTCTGCTATATCGTAGAATATCATAATAACGGACGAGTAAAAAGTTTCGCAAATAAAAATGCGAATTATTACCATTTCGAATTCGTGACAATAATACTCGTACATCCGAGAACGTTGGTGTTCCATCGCGTGTTTGTGTACTTCCGGCTGATGATCGGTGCGTACGCGTAGTGGAAATATATTATAATAACAACCCTGTAGCCGCGCGCGTGCTCTCGATCGGTGCGGTTCGGTGTGTTACGATATCGATCCGCTCCCTCGGCATATTTATCTTTCTAAGCCGCGGTTCGACGGTATGGGTGGTAGGTACCCTCTGCGTATCCGTTGCGTCTAAACCGGATCATTCGGAAAAATATCTTTCCCCGCTGGGTATTATGTAAATGCAATTGCTTTATGCGAATTTATACGAGCTCTCCCGCGCGCCGCCGCGCCCGATATGATGCGGATGACGTGCCGATAATTGGCAAAAAGCCCGAATCATAATAATATATTATATATTATCCGAACGTAAAACGGTTTATAGTTCCCGGAGTCGGTCGTTTATCGTCCAAAACATTACGAACAAGACATCGCACTCCTCCCCCTCCCCCACCAAGTTCTCACCCGTTAACTGAAGAAAATCGTCGATGGCAATCTCGTGCCCACCGATATGACCGTTCCCAGCACGACTAACTGCATATTTTGTATTGATATGCAGCTCATCGCGTGCACCGTTACAGAATATTGACAGTTTTTGGTATCGTTTGAGTGGGGCATAAGTGCGTTTTAGCGTAAAATTATGTATCGAAAAAATAGTTTAAATATGAAGTTGACCAAATAATTACGGGGTACGAGGGAGGAGGTCGACTTACGGGACGAGAATCCGTTTGCAAATGAAAAATACAAGTAAGTGAAATGTTATAGTAATATTATGTAGTTGGATAAAAATAAGGCACAAAAAGCAGATTGTAATATTAACGTAACTGTATAAGTTGTTCGTGTGTTCGGAACTTTTTAGACTTGCCTCTTATCATGAATATCATTAAATTCGCCGTGAAATTGTTCGCAGAGTTACGAGAGCAGTTAGCGATGTTGTAAAAGTTGTTTACATGCTATAGTGTCAGGTCGTGGGGTGAAAAAAAATAACTTATTCGTATCAGACGAGAGGGATTGGACGAGTTTCTTGTGCGCACTATAGTAAATCATTTCGTTGAAACTTTTGTTGCGATACCACTATAAATGTGTTAAGTACCGTCTACAATGTAGGCAATCAGTCATTATGGTTAATTTGGTTAGTCAATATCGGCATCATCTAGACGTTACTGACAATAACTAAAATTTAAAGTCAAAGTCAACAATATTTAGTTTATTTATTAATATTATGTTTGATAAAAATTAAAAGTTAATACAATTTAAAATTGTGTATAGTTTTACAAAATAATTATTTTACTCGGCAAGCACATCAATTATTTACATATTAAGTTTTGCAATGACACCTCATGCTATTCTTGGCTCCAGGACTGGCTCTGGATAAAACAAATTTTTGCGCTCCTATTCAATAGTTATTTTATTTTATTTTATTTTTTTTATTTTATTTTATTTTATAATGATATAGGGGTTAGGTTAGGTTAGTTATTTTAATTTACAATAATGAAAATAACTAATATTAAAAAGAAAAGATAAAGATTAACAAAAATGATAAAATTAAAGATCTATAGAGGGATCCTCATTGGCCATTAACATTAAACGCCTAATAGGCTCATTTTTCATATAATTTATGGTATACAGTTATGGAGAAGAAATAGAAAAACCTATATTAAAATAAAAAAAATAAAAAAAATACTAGACATATGTTAATTTATAACCAACATTAAACTTTTGTATACATTCTAAATTGAAAATATACACCTGCAATACTCACGGTACATCGGATGTAATTTATGTTGCGTTCTTTTTCTTGTGCAAAATCAGTCGGTGAAAAATTAAATAAATTTGGTCCATTCGAAATCCGGTGCTCCTACAGTGTCTGAGCGATAAATTGATAACGAACCAAGGAAGTACCTTAACGTAACAGTCAATATCGGAGATATACACCGAACGCTCACAATTACTGGAGTGCACCGTCATTACCCGTCAGGTTCATTGCCTGGATTGCCGACATTAACGGTAACATATACAAACATATTTACGGTAACAGCGGTAACGAGTTACTTATTCTTAACCCTTTTGCGATGGTAAATTCGCGCTCTTACGACAGAAATTCGCAGTTTCGCGTAACTATACATGTATTCGACCATTGGGCCCCTTGAGCGAGATTGGCGCAACGTAGACACCCGACGTCATATAATATGATATATATATTTTCGGGTAAACGCTTAGAGGTGCGTTTATGGCATTCGAGCAAAGGTCCAAATAGTTACGAACGTTTAGCGGACTTAACAGGCTCCGGTAGATCCTATTACTTCCAATCGCGACCCTTACACTATCGACGATGTTTATTCGTTCTCTCCCTCTCTCTAAATGTATATAGCTAGTCTTCCCAGACAGCCGACATCAAAGACAATGTAAGAATTATATTGCAAAATGGCCAACGCGGTAGAGTCATGCATATTACGATAACAATATTGGAACGGAAAAATGTATGCGGCCCCGCTTTATCGTTTGGTCATTTTTACCACGTATGAAATTTTAAACCATTTAGCGTACGTAGTGTTTTAAAATTAAATCGGGCGTGTGGGAGTTAAAATTCACTTTTAGTGGACAATATGACGTTGTATTACCTACATTCATTGGATACGCAAAAAAAAAAAAAAACCGCCATAAAATGTTATGTTATAAATGTACTAAAAACCACGTAATGGTCGTGCATATTAAAAATTGAATTAATTTAGTCGAGAAAAAAAAAGTAACAATCCAACACACTGCGACGTTTAATTAGTCGGGACGTTTTACGATCTCCGAGTGAGTTTTAATATCGTAATCGGAACAAATACCGAAACAACCGCCGGTTTATCAAACAAGCTGCAGTGTTCGGGACGTTAAAACGTTATTCGAAAACCACTAATTTCCGTCTTTACATTATTGTTTATGTGCTCGGCAAACATAATATATTATGTGAACGTACAATAGAAATAAAAACAGGTGTCTCGTCGAGGCGCGGCGGATCCTCGTGAAATCGAAAAGACGTTATAGTAATTAAACTCTTAAGGTTATACTACGACCGTCAAATTGACATTCATCAAAATCAAGTGCACGAGAATATTCCTCGCGTGATCGATGTTCTGCTACTATAGGTAGGTATAAGCCACTTGGAAAACAACTGTTTGTATAAGATAAGCATTAGAATTCAATCGTGAACCAGACAGACGGATTTCCACTGACATATAATTAATGTTATTAACATGATTATAATATCAGTAATCATTATCATTATTATTATTATTATTGTTACATCATCATAATCATTATAATTATAAATGCTAAGCAACCAATTATTAATAATACGTATAGTATTATAGTATTTGTAACGACATTTAACACTAATAATACAATATATTGTGTTTGACAGCTTCGTGCTAATAACTTCTCAAAAGTTATGAAACTACAGTTATTCATTATATTTACAAAAAAAAGTGTAATATTATATTTTTGATATTTACCTTGTTTGGAATTTTATAAGATACATATATTTTTAAATCAAAAAGTCATAAGTCACGGTTAAAATGTCATTACAATTAGAAGACAAAACAATAATAAACCCTCCTCGTCATAAATACGGGTTATTTATAAAGATTATTAATATTTCAATGTATTAAATTAAAGTATTAAACTGTGCTTGAATTTAAATGATATTTTTGTATTGAATTCATAAAATCTTCAGCAGCAGCTAACGGTTGATAAATTAACAATTGATCATAGTATAATACTATAATGTATTATGATCATCAATTTAATAATCAATGCATTGTTATTTTAAATATTGAAGGCCAGTTTTACATAGTTTTTTTGTGTATCTCCAAATCGTTTGACGGTCATCAGTCATCACGTTAGCTCACAAGCACTGTGATCTTGAAGTCTGCATCCGGAAATAACTTATTTTTAACCACAAAACGCAGTTATTGTTGAAATTGTTTTTGAAAAACAACGAATATACATACATAATAACTGTTAAACTGAGTAACGAAAAACATTACATGATTTCGATGCAGTAACGAAAAGTTTACACTATTAGTTCATTATCCGTGGACAATATAATTCGGTAATTAATCGTAAGATCGATATTTACTCTATCATCCCACGACGAGAGCCGAAATGTGAACATTTATTCGATTGTAAAACGATAATAAAACGTACCTACTCGTATATGTTAAACGGACCGATGTTATTTCAGTTCAAAACTTTTGTTCAAAATCTTAAAACGCGGTGAGATAAGTTTTTTACGAGGTCGGAAACTATTTCAGTGGGCGTCGTCGTGCGTCTTACTCGCTACCAAATCAGATCAGTACGGTGGTCGGCGTGACGGCGTGTATCGATTGATGTCCTATAAGACAATAGGTCTGTATATATTATTACAATAAGTACGAAAATATGCAACAGTCTCGACGAACTACATTTATCATACGCATACGTGATACGATCATTCCGGGACGTAATTGAATTAATTGTACTAGCTAAATTTCTCGGCTCCGCGCGGTAGATTTTTTCCTGTTTTACATTAAAGCGATTACTATTTGGATGTAAAAATTACATTTTCGGTCGAAAAAATAGTATAATCGTCGTATTTTCTAATGATATATATTTTTATTTATACCATATTAATATTCAAATGATGTTATTGAGGTTATAATATTTCTTGGTAAACATAATATAATGGTTCGTGCTTCGGATAGGTTAGGCATACTCATAGAAAAAGGTTCGTCGAGCTGATTTTATTGTTGTGAGTATTTCGATAATTATCGTGCGCATGATAAGGTTCCAGGATAAGCGCATCTTATTAAGGCTAATAGAAGCGTTCTGATTTGTCGAGCGGACGAGGTTCGATTTTCTCCTTTTGGGCAAGTTGCGACACATTGTTATTATAAAAAATTGTTAAACACAATCGAGAAAAATGAAATGCTAACAAATTATATCGAAAACATCGAATATGTATACTGCAAATGAAAATAAATATTACTCTAAATACTAAAAGTGTAAAAAATGCACATAAAATTACAAAATGTACGTAAAAACCACAAAGATAAGCCAACAATTCTAAATAAAAACCATATATTCGAAACTGTTGATGATCAAATCGCAGATTTTTTTCTTCAAAAACTATAAACTGTAAAT
The DNA here is from genome assembly GCA_949715065.1 of Periphyllus acericola. Lineage (NCBI taxonomy): Eukaryota > Metazoa > Arthropoda > Insecta > Hemiptera > Aphididae > Periphyllus > Periphyllus acericola. The sequence continues at coordinate 19,712,171 of OX454265.1, forward strand.
CATGAAAAAAAAATACAAAGTATTATAGTTATAAGTGTTATAACTTAAGAGGTATAACGATTACCAACCGTCCGTTAGGGTGGTGCTCGTTATATTTGAGATGTAGGTAACCATGAATTACTGTACATTAAATTAAGTATATACGTTTTGGATTATTGCACATCGATATTGTATCATTGAATGTGAATACATTTGTAGTTGTTCGATTGTGTTAATTATATAATACAGTAAAACTTCCGTTAACGGTCATCTCTATAGGACGGTGACCTCTATGTAACGGTCAATTTGTTTGGTCCCGTCGAGTGTTATGGGAAAAATACATTAATACTTCTAAATAGCGGGCACTCTAATTAACGGTCAACGTTTAAAAGTATATCAAATGGAAAATTATTATTTCGAAATTATTATTGACAGTTTATCTCAACGAGCTTAATTTATGATGTCGATAAGGCGACATGAATGAAGTCATTCATAACAACAGATAATGACGAGAAGGAAAAAAATGAAGAAACTGAAGAGCCCGAGTACACTGTATCAAACTATTCTGAGGTTTTAACTCAAATAAAACAATTATCAGCTTTCACTCTTCAAAAAGGTGACATAGATGGTTATAATATGTTAAAAACCGCAGAAATTTATTTTGAAAAAAATTGTTCAAATAATCAAATGAATCCAAAACAAACTAATATAACTCAATTTTTTTAATTTTAATATATAGCTTCTATATAGCGGTCACCTCTGTAGGACGGGCACCTCTAAACAGCGGTCATTATTTACAGTCCCTTCGGTGACCGTTATATGGAAGTTTTACTGTACTATAATGTGATTCGCATTGGGTGTAACACATCATAAATAATATTCAAAGCGCATTACAATAATTTATTCGAAATAGTATTGCGGTGAAATGATCGTTTTCCAAACACCGTTTATCGATCGTTACAAGTTTTCATCCCTACGATTGTTATTTTCCCGTTATTATAATAGCAATTTGTTCGTCATTTGTCCGTTATCAATTTTAGTGTCACGGATGGACGAGGGTGGGGGGAGGGTCGCCGCGTGCTCGGAAAACACGTCGAAACACGGCTCCGCGCAGTATTCAAAGATTATCGGTGTTCGGCCGCGTTTAGGAGTATAATGCCGGGGCGTCTTAATAAATCAGAATTATAATATTCTTTTGAAACTGATTGATGGGGGTTGATGTTCGTCGAGTCCGCGGTCACGTCAATGCTAACCCCATCGGCGACGTTGAAACTTTACAATATCACGAGAGACGTCGCGCGTCCCCGTCGTTCGACCGTGTTGATTCGCTGTAATTTATTACGATACCTACACGCGTTTTGGGCACGTTTCAAAAACCGCTTTTACCGAACGGCTTCGGAAGTTTCGAGAACTCCCGCGATCGATTAGCTGTAAAGCCGCGTCGACGGGGATGACGATAACCGAACGAAACCTCCGCGCTCCCAACCGGTGGTCCGTGGGCCAGTCGTGGCCAGGTGGTCCGCGGTCCAAAAGATTTTATTCCATTTCCATCTTGTTGCTTTTGGCTTGTTCGCTTTTCAAAAAAATAAGTAAAAACATAGCCGAAAAATGATGATTTTACGAGTAAGCGGGATTTGAGAAACTGGTCAACGGAACTCAAGCACAAAAATCACCATTCAGATCATTAAGCAAATAATTTAGTTTAGTATTAGGAATAAAAACAATGAGATAACAATATGTACTCGTTAAGTAAAAATACACTTTTGTTTTTCAATCGGTTTTGTGTTGATGGACTAGAAAAAAAAGGTCTTCCTCGTTTTCTTGAAATTGAGGTGGTCCGAGACCTGTTAAAAATTATCAGCGGTTGGGAAAAACTGCTATGTACACTCTGTTCGTACGGCGTTTTAGGTTAGACGATTTCAAAAAACGTACCCAAATATAGATTCTCTTATTTCAGATTCTTGTTCGGATCCGGTTACGTTATTTTGCCGGAGAATGTAAGTGCAAAAATTATTGTTTAAATATTATCATTGTCAATCATAAAAGTGATAAAACCAAAGGTTGTTTTTTTCTTTTCTTCAACTTTTCCACAGGAAAGTTTTTGTATAATCCCTCTAGTTTAGTCGGAAATACTCGAGATCTGATTTTAATTGAGTTACGTTGAATACTTATATGAACTCGGAGAAAAGTTCATTAAATTTATTTGTTCGTTAAACAATATTGCTATGTAGATGATATTAATTATACCGTAATTACTAATCCAATTCTCGTGTATTTTAACTGTTTGAAATAAAAAGTAATTCAACACCGATACTAACTATTCTATAATAAAAGTAAAAAAATCGTCTAAAGTTTAAATTATTTATTGAATTCATTATATTTTGTATGCAGGCAATGAATGATCTTTTCTACTCATCGTAACATATTCATAATAATATATTTTGTATATATATAAAACAGGATGATATTTTCGGCAGTGTTAAATTGGTTCCCCTAATAACCTTTTTCAGGTTAATTGGGCCTTGAAAAAAAAGGTAGTAGTTAAGTACCAGGTAGTAGTCCCAGTGTAAAAAACAAATTATGTTTTTTTTTAACATCTAATAATCTTTATTTGTTATCATTTTATCAAATCTTATACTTGTGGTATTTTTATTTTTATAACTAAATTAAAATACATGTATTTTTTATAGTTTTATATTCTTGGTAAAAACTTAAATGATACGGATTTGACAAAAATAAATCGGGTTATCGTGTAAATAGAGTATTTTGTCATTTACCCTCTGAAATGTTGTTTTTTGTTTTGTGCTTCGTAATTTTACATGCGTCACGACTGTATTTCTAATAGTTCGACAACAAAGTTAAAAATATGACCGAAAACCATTAGACGGCCAGATGCACAGGTAGGTAAGAGTTATGTTAGCCGGGATCCAACTTGCCTACTACCTTTTTTCCCCCAGGACTCCATTTACCGCTTTCAAAATGTTTACAAATGATCACGGACGCAAATTACCTAGCCCCGGTCTTCTAATCATGCTCAGCCTTTTTTTAGCCTTAAAAATGACTTAAATTTGGATTTTTTACTTTAATGTTCAAGTTCCCATGAGGTCTATGATTCCATAAATATTTTTTTGGTGATACAACCTTATTTTTTCAAATAGAATCAACCTTTTTTAATGCCGTATTTCATTGAGATATATTTTCTGTGAATTTTGATCGAAATTCGAACGAGTAGTTTTTGAATTGTTCTAATTTAAATATTAAGGGAAATAGTTTTTTAAATACCTAATATTATGACATAATTTGAATTACGGGTAATCTCTTATTGCTACTGATTCAAAATAACGGAAATGTTACACTTTTCATATGAAATTTTAAATTTAAATAATTCCGAAAGTATTGGTCCAAATTTTGACTACAGTAACATCAAAAGTTCAATAAATTAATTGAATAATATTCTGCGTAAAACTATGATGTTACTATTTGGAAAAACAACGTTTGTATAACCACAGGACACCCTTAGGTGTGCATGAAAAAAAAACTTATAGAACACATATGCTTTATGTTACCTTAAAAATTTAAAAAAAAAATCCAAAGTTATGCATTTATATGACCAAAAAAAGGAGTTATCATGGTTAAAATTGCACCCTGTGTCCCTGTAAAAGTTAGGTTCGATAAATTCCGTTCATCAAGTCAGTCAATTTTAAAATCTGAGAATTGTATAAGTATACAACTGATATTAGTTCCTGTATAGATGTCGCAATGATAGTCGACATACTGATTTTGGAATTTCTTTTTGGTGCGCACCCGAGACCTTGTCTATTTTCGAAAGACCACCCTGCGAGTCTTACTAAACTTGCTCGGTGATCTGGGACCCATTACAATGGTAGTTAAATGGTTAAATGTATTTATTTATTTATTTACGGAAAAAGTATTCCAATTATAATTTGGTAGATACTATTTTTGTGACAACAGTGTTTTCTACTTAAAATGATAAAGTTAATATCACGTAATTGAACATAACTAATAGTTAGATGGAACTAAACATAAGTAATATAAAACTTGATATACACCTATGAACAGAACAAACGTGTTACTTTGAGAATATATAAATAATTCAATTTTACTAAAACTAAAGAGAAACTGTGTATTTCTTTTCTGCGTCCAATAGTAATGTACGAGCGTGAAACATGGTCAAAAACACAGGGAGATGAAGAAAAATTACTCACTTTTGAGAGGAAAGTACTACGGAAAATTTACTGACCTGCTCGACTTGAAAATGGTGAATATGAGAGAAGAAAAAATGAAGACCTGGAAGTGTTATTTAATAAGCTGAATATTAGATTATTTTTTAAATCAAAACGCCTGAAGTGGGCTGGTCATGTTTGGCGAGCTACCGAAAGTCTTATTCGTAACATCTTAGTCAAAAATCCACAAAAAAAAAACGAACAAGAAGAAAACCTCGCCAGAGATGGTTAGACAGGGTGAGGAAGGATATTCTAAATGTCGAAAACTCAAAACGACTGGATGACGCAGTGGATCGGAATGGATGGAGAGACTTGGTGGAAGCATGCAAAAGGCCTCAGCGCATTAATAAAATAGCATTAAAAAAAAAAAATATATTTTTGTCTTGTATGCCTGGACTTTAATTAGAAGTTTTCTTCGCTAATAACTCTAGGCATACGTTTATATTGTTTAGGAATTGAAATAAAAATATTAAAATTAATTTTCTTCAATTTTTTTAAGTTATCATATTATATACATCAATTTATTGATTTGGAAAAGATCCGATGTGAAGGCAACGGAGGATTAAGAACGCGTGTAATGACAAACGTGATCGCACGTGAAACATATACTGGGTCTGAAAGTATTAAATAAAAAATTAATAAACTAACGGAATTTCAGCAAAATCAACGATTTCGAGCAGTACATATCATACGGTGAATTATTATTGGAACCCAATATTTCTACGACATCTACCAGACGGTGTCGTAGAGCAGCTTACGCCCGAGCTGATACTTATAAACCAGAAATCGGCATTTATACAGTTTGTCTTTACAATGTTTAGCAATACACACAACGTAATGCGTCAACTAGATCGCGCTGTATGTTATGTACGACAATTTTAAATTATTAATTTTTATTCAGAATTAGCTAAAATTACACCGACTCGCCCGAGAAATATATTACCGTTTTGAATTCGAGCGATAATCACAATTGCGATGTAAAAAAAATATAGGTTGAAAAAAGCGCACATTCATCTTAGGCATATATTTGTGTACCATTCCAATGGTATTTATTTTTATTTACTTACATCCCGTATTGTGTATTCATATTAAAATTGTACAATTTTTGCGTGAAAAATACAACGATTTCCCAAAAGGATAAACGCACTGTGCACATTATACTATTTAAACACAACATCAGAGAGTGAGGACATTTTTAAACATATGAAGATTACATTGGTCACGGTCATTGGTCCGTTACAAAAATTTTAATTATTTCAATGTCTTGTTAACTTTATAGATACAACTTCATGCACACAGTTCGCAGAAAACAATTGCAATACATCGATAGCCAATATTATAAAATCATCATACAACACGCTTCTCTAGAAAATAAGATTTTTTAAATGGTTTTGAGTTTAAATACTCTTTGTTTTAATACAAATATGTTTAATTCCTTTGCGGCAAAATTGAATTATTTTATCTTTTAAAGATAAAATACTTATTTTTTCATTCATATGTTTTACCTTGATATTAGTTCTGATTTGTTTTTCTATTGAAATTTCGTTTCGCTTTCTAGTTTACACAATATATAAAAATACCATAGCATGTTGTGGTGACCTAGACAATTTTTAAATACCTACATCTTTAATTTCCAGTTGTGCGTGTTTATAAGAATTTTATATCCGAGGATCGCAGTCCACAGTGTATATATATACCTAAAATATTGTATAGTTTACAATCTATATATTTGTATAAGTATAACCATTATCGTATGGAATTAACTAAAAATTAGTTGACGGAACTCGCGACATAAAAATCATAAACAGCAGTCAACATAATGTGATGAACATATTATAATTATATCGGAGTAAAATGATTTTAAAAATATTACAACATTATCAATGTACTTCGAAATTTAAACTTAAAATAATATAAATATAAAAAAAAATAACACTGAAAAAATGACATATTTCTAAGTATTTCTAAGAATATATCATTTTAAGTGCCTTCATACGTTTAAACATTTCGTTTGTTAATTTTTTTTTTTATTATTATTTACACATCAATACTATTTTTAAATATTTCATTGAATGCTGTTTTTTATCGAACACATTATGTTTCCAGATATGTTTAAGTTTAATGAAACAAAGTAGCTGCTTAAACAATTGACGTTCATGTTCTTTGGCATTTTTCTTGTAAATATTTGTATCAAATCACGATGTGGTCATTTCTGAGCCGAATGCGGACTGGATGTAACCCGTCGCGGTTATACACCGACAACCGTGAAACAAAAGCACTCAATGAGTCTGACAAAAGTCTGTAGATACTAGTTGAACAATCATCCGATTCGATTGACAACATTTTATCAAGATCTAAAACGTTTAAAGTTCAATCTATCTCATTAAGAAATTGAAACTGATGGGAGACTGGGAAGCGAGTGTTAAGGTAGAACACACTATTCACACAACACACGTTATTGTTTTAGCTTACACGGACCTGCACGTCGGACGACTCGTGGTACATCCGAATGTAAAAAATAGAACTGTACTATTAGATATTAACTATACTTATTTACAAACGCTTAATAATTGAATGTATAAAAATTAAAATTCAACGTAGGTAGTACTATTTATGACGAAAAACTAAACAAAAAATATGGCCTGCGAAGTAAAAAAGGTAGCCGACCCCTGATGTAATGCATCAAGAATTTACAACCACAGTCTGTGTTCGCAAAATTCTCCGTCGTAATATGCAGCATGACGTAGTGTCCCCAAACGCTTTAGACATGAGACCAAAAGCCAGACAGTCGCGCGTGTGGAAGACTTTGCTGCTTACAATCATTGATACATACATACATTTTATGTTGAAAAATTTATGATTCCTTGTTAATACACTGAACGGTATCACTGTATTATTTTTTTGATTACATTTTTGTGACTGAATATTTTATTATTTATAATTTTTATTTGTATACCAATTGGAAATGATTTTAAGCATACAATTTTTTAAAAATTACAAATGTTTGTGATCTTATTTGTATAAATTGTATGTACTCTTATGATATAACTTATTACTTTATGGCTTAATGGAAGGAGGTTCTTTTGACATAATTTTGTGTTTATTCGGTGTAAACTACAATTTATCAAAACTTTTAAAATGATCATGATATTTATTATTTACCATCAATATTCAGACCTGACAGTGCCTTACAAGTACTTTTTGAACATTTAAACATTTCAATATTTGACACACAATATTATACCTTATAAACAACAAGAATGTAAATTTGTGAATGATAAACTTACATTGAAAAATTATAATTACAAAACATTTTATTCAAAATATAAAAACCATGTCTTTGACACTTAAAAAAAATCATAGCTTGGATAAGTATAAAAAATATATATATATATATAATATAAAACACATTTTTTTTATATTATAATAATACCTAATACCCTGTACATTAAATCACATTACAGAACAATCTTTAATTCAACATTGTTGGTGAGAACCAAACTTACTAACTGGAAAACCACGACCATTCTAATCACAATATTACTTTATCATTATTTAAACAGAAAGAAAAAATCTATATCCAGGTTAACATTAAACGTAATTGTGTTTAAAGAGAGAAAAGGAAATATTAATGATTAGGTACACATAGTCAGAAACCACCAAACTCAATAATGATCACATTATAACATAGAAGCTACAAATATTAAACACTATATTTTTAGTTATTTCAATTAGGTATGCTTTATTTCAAATGAGCCAGTTTTAATGCTGCATATTATAAATATCATGTATTTTATGTATAAAACAAAATAAACAAAAATTAAAAATAGGTACATAAAAACATTTTCATTCACAGCTACATAGTACATAATATAAGTACACACTAAACAAATTTTGAAAAAATATCAACCAATACAAATCACTAAATTACTAATTTATTATAGTCCTTATGTAAGGTGTACATATTAACTTATAAGTTATAACAACATTATTATTGTGTATACATGAAAAACTTATTGTAATTCATTAATACGCAATTATATATATATATGTATATATATGTATATAGGTAGGAAATAATAACATAATTGTTTACGAGTCACAAGTATAAATATTAAAAAAATTCTTTAATCAATTATTATAAATTATTATTGATAGTTATAATTATTATTGCTTAAATCATACTCCCTCTTTAAATGGGAATGTGTGAGGTCCGAAATGACAATGTTTTAATTTTTCTAAAATTAACTTCCCATTATTATAATAGATAAATTGCTATTCCAGCACTTATACAATTGCACAATGAATAATAAAATTCTAATACTAATTTTCAAATTAGACAATATAAAGTAAAATGTAAAATATTTAGTGTTATATAATATAATCACATTATTGTAATAACAATAGTTTTCTAATAGGATTTATTTTTTGTAAATATCGAATCGTTAATCATTATTATTTTAAGTATACTTATAATTTTAAATAATATAAAATTATTTGGTATTTTGTGCGCAGTAATTTATTAAAAGTACATGTTTTATTTAAATTTAGTTAGTTATACTTAATAATTGATGTATTACAATATTGTTTTGCAATATAAATATATTTGTGCATCAAAAATTGTGCAATGTTAGAATATAAAATGTTAAAGATTAACGATTCAGACAATTTGAAAAAGAATCATGATAAGTACAAAAAATGGGTAACTAAAATAAAAATAAAAATTGGGAATAATAAAATTGAAATAAATATTTAAAAAAATAAACAAATAATAAACATCTGAAAATAAATTTAAAAAAAAAAGGACGGCAATTATTATTTGGCCATTAGAACGTAAAAATTGGGTATTTCTCAAGCTATTTCATTGGAAATAAAAATACTTTAAAAATTTAAAAATTTATTTTAGTTATTTTATCATTATATATATATAATAAAATTATATTCATATATAATTGTATAATAAGGGGAGGACTAAAAAAGATTCAACTAGATAATCGCAAATGAAGATCTGCAGAGTCATCCATTTCACTTTCTGTTGTATCTACTGATCCAGATCTCTCAGTCTTGGCGGTAATGTTACCATTGTTGACCCACCGTTGTTTCCAGGCCTCTAGTCGCATTACCTAAAGTTTATTTAGGTTAGTTGATATTCATATATAAAACATGTATATATATATAGTGTGAATTGTTAAAAAAGGCCTAAAGTTATTTTAGAACATATTATATGTTTAGACAAACTATATTTTTAATTTTAAGAATTTAAGTATTGGAAAATATAGAATTTCAGAAAATAATAATATGTTATAATGATGTACATCAAATGTAAGTTTTTAAAGAAATAATATTTTATAAAGAAAAACAGATTGAACAGTCAAAAATACCAAGTTAATTTAAGCAAATTGATGATAGCAATATATTATATAAGCTATAAATTATAATAAATAAAAACGTGCAAACTCACTGTGTCAGCCTAGCCACTTCCATGGCTCGACATCTGGTGTGGTCGGTGTGAGCAGCTAGAAACCATTTTTTTTTTTTTTGGTTAATATAAGCGTGCTGTTATGTGTTATTAATAAAAAAAAAGCAATGACAAAACAAATATTTTTAATATATATATATATATATACAATTGTTGATTGATCAATTTTATCAAACAGATAAACAATTGTTCATTGTTATTCATTGTCATATGGTTTTACTTTAGACAAAAATAAATTGTTATTTGGTTAATAATATATCAATAATATAACATTAATATTTTTACTCATAATAATTATTTAATATATATATCAATAAAAAAAACTGAAAATGATTAAAACTATTTTTTCACTGCATTAGTTTTTTTTTAATTATATATCTTTAATGTATACACAATATCTATTTTTATCACAGTTAACTGTATTAAATGAAACATGAGTATTTGTTGTTAAATTTTTAATATTTAGCTAAAGTATAAAATTATTTAGTATAAAACTATTTTATCTTTGTTTTAACAAATTACAAATAACATGTTACAAAAACACATAAACAGTTTTTCAAAGAATAAATTACATTTGTTTGATAATAATAAATAGCAATGTTAGTTAGTTATTGTTATTAATGTTTAAAAAACATTGAAAGATGACAAGTTTATTATTTACAATGACTTTCACCTAAAACCAATAAATATTAATATAATTAGTAACTTTTAACCACCACTATTAAACTGTGTAAATTGTAGTTTAAAGTATTTCAGAATGTAAAAGCAGTCATGAATTTGTGATGTAAGTACTCTAATTTTATAGCCATAAGTTTGATAACCTACTTCAGCTTTCAGATCAGCAACCTTATCTTGAAGTTCTTTAACTTTATCACTATCGTCTAACGAGTTATTTCTAAGTTCACCTTCAGTAACCATTTCTTCATTCTAAAATACAAAAAAATGCATATAATATATTTGTACATGAGCAGTATATGTATATGAGCATGGATATGCTTTATATTTCATTAAAAAAAAAAAAAATACCTATATAACTTACTTTTACTTCTAATCTAGATATCTTTTGGTTTAATTCAGCAACCATTTGAGCATGCTCAGCTTCTCGTATCCTTGAAGAAATCATGTCATGTTTCATCTGTAAAAAGTTAATAAATTCATTAAAGATTGATTAAAAATAAAATTAATGAAAAAATATACCTTTGATTCTAAATCCGTATACTTATTTTGTTGTTCTCTTAATTTAGCCACTAGATCTCTTTGTTTAGTTTCGGCTAATTCTAGTTGTTCACGCACAGCTTTATTATCCTCATCTTGCCTTCTCAACTGATTTCCACTAACTTGAACTTGGGTCTCGAGTTCCATGACCTTAATAACCAATATAATTTAAATTATAATAGAAAATATAAAACAAAATTAAATCTGATGATAGTAAGTTTTTTTTTTTTTTTGGTTTTTATGAGCCAGTTAAATAATTACTTTCAAAGTCAAACTAAATATAAACTAAAATATTTGATTGAAAAATACTACATTCAACAACAGTCACCATACACAATGTCACACTGATCATAACAGTAATGAGAGAACAATATTTAGTATTATATTTCTTTTCAACCTGTTATCTAATTATTCCCATTGACTTAGCTATTAACTGAAACCTAAATAGGAAAAAGAGGGAAAGCAAAAATAAATACATAAATCTAAAAATGCATACTTTTAATCTTAGTTCTTTCAACTCGGCCAAAGTTTCCATTTCTCGTAGTTTAGTTGTCATAAGTTCTTCTTCAAGCCGCTGAGTTTCTGCATTATTCCAGTTTAATAAGTTTCCAATTTTTTTAGGGGTTGAATCGGGTGCAGGAGGTGGATCAATTCTTTTCTTATCTTGCAAATGTCGTTGCCATTGGGAATTTATTTCATTCACCCGTTGTCTGAGATCTTTTAAAGATAAATTAGCTTCTGCTTCACGTAATTTCACAGCAATCAATTCTTCTTGAAGGTGTGCAACAGAATTGTCTACAACTGATTCTCGAAGAGTTTTCTTATCCTATAAAAATGTATTCGTCCAGCTTCTTAAAATAAAAATATTTCAATGTGTACTTACATGTTCTAACTCTCCAATTCTATCTTTAAGATCATGTATCATTGCCTCATTTTCTGCATCTCTTAGTCTAACTTTAACCAATTCTTCTTGAAGGTCACTGATCATTTCTTCTTTGAGTGTTAACTGTTCCTGTTTTATCGATAGCTCATCCAGAGATGACTGACAAGAATTGTGCTGAAAACAATTTGTTTCATTAAACACAAATTTAGTTTAAATATAAAATAATAACTTACATTTTCTGTTATCAAAATAGACATTTGTTTGATTTCTTCCAAAGCATTTTCTAAGGCATGTGAAGTTTCTAAATGAGTGTGTCGCAAGGCTGTTAATTCTCGTTGCACAATGAATGTTGTTTCTTCTTCTTCAGCACGAGACACTTGACCTCTGACCAACAAACCTGCTAGTTCACTAGATTCAGCTTCAAGAAGTTCAACTTTTTGTCTTAGCAAACGATTTTCAGTTCGAAGTTTCTATTACAAGAACATTCTTAGTAAATAAAAACTAATAATGATTAGTATACATAAAATTTGTTGTTAAAAATATGCAAGCAATAGAGTAAGGAGGTTTTTCAAAAGAATTTAAAAAAAAAGTTAAAGCTAAATGATCAATTATATATTCAAATAATAAATTAAGTTACATTTTTAAATACATATTTTTGAGATCACAAAAATTGTTATTTCAGATAGTTAAATTTTTTTCCTTAAATGTAACATGTTTAGTTAAATGCTGACAGCCTAGCAAGTGCAAATTTTACAAGATAAGCGAAGCCTTAATAAAATTCTACATATTAATCTGGGCACCTTGAGTTCAATCATTTCTTCCTGTTCTTTACTCTTAATAGCAGTATATTCTTTTTCTAATTTCTTCATACGTTTAGCATTATATTTAATGTTGAGCGCTTGTATCATTAAACTATCAGCATCAGCATTAGCACGAGAAGGTAATTCTTTTTGAAAAAACTAAAAATAAAGATTTATAATTATTATTGATAAAATAGGAATTCATATTACTTACCCTGAGCATTCCTTCCATGTCTAAACACAAGAGATCATTTTTACCTAATTGAAGCAATGCTAAGGCGACTTTAAATATTATTTCTACTCCTTCAGAAAGAAAAACATCAATAATCCTATAACACAAATGTTTGTAAAAATTGTATAAATACAATTTATTATAAAATTAAATACCGGCAAGCAGTGGGTAATGCGAGTGCAGTGGTGAATAAAGTCAAAAACCAACTACTCGCATACATGCTAGTATGGAAGCTTTGGGATTGGAAATGTACAAAAAGTTCTGGAATGTGATCCTGAAAAAAAAATTATATTTACATAAATATTATATTATAATTCATAACAATTGAATAAACTTTAAAATGTATCTACCTGGACCAAATTTTCTAATTGATACATGCACAGACCAAGCTCAGCCATGGTTGGCTTGAACATATCTCGCATTTTATAATCTTGCATTATCTTAACAAAAACAGCAAAAGCTTCTTCTTCGGGCATTTGCATTAATAATAATCCAACTATAAATCCTGAGCCTTGGCAATAGCCCACCTCGCGGTCATGTAATGAATATGCTTTCATGACATTAAACAGGCTTTCTTGACCAAGCCCATCTTTTTCTTTAAAGAAATCATGTTCAGGATAGGTGCGCGCTATATCTCTTCTTATGACCTTAAATATGAAATAATTATTTAATATTTTTAATGTCTAATTTTACAAAAATATCATTACTTTTTCACAAGCTGATGTGGCTTTAATGTATTCTGGATATTGTTTCCTAATTGGTGAATCATTAGCTCCACACAATAGTTGCCATACGATTCCTCGGAAATGATGTGGTACTCCTTTTCTCACCAATTCCTTTAGATACGCATTTTTTTTCTTACTGTAATTCTCCCAATCATTAACAACTTGACCCCAAAGTCCCCATACATCTTCTTCACCATCTTGGCTTGATCCTGTCCCTAAATAGAACACAAATTATTATACAACTATTTTAAATTGTGATCGATAACAGACCTCGAACACCTCTAGAGTGAACATGAACATATAGAGCAAATAAACTTCTAAAATATTTTTTTCTACTAAAGATTTTAGACCTTTCACGAGGCGCCATCTTAGTTATTTTACTTAGATTTTTCTAGTAGAACTGTTGACACACTACTAACGTATAATGAAATGTTATTGGATAACTGATATTAATATTATGATTTCTGTTCTCACCAGTTAGTTCGTATTTAAAAAAAATAATAATAATATGAGATAGACGAAAATTAATGTTAGCTTTGAAAATAATGGGTTTGGTCTATGTAAAAAAAAATAAGATAAATCAAATTAAAATGATAGCAATAATTAAATGCTTAATGTACTAAGACATTTGACATTAACACAATTAAGACAACATTAATTAACTAGAAATGTAAGGTCCAATGAAATATAGCAATAAAATAACCATTATTGTTATTACTTGTTCAATGAAGTGTCATAAAAAAAAATATATTGTTTTTATTTTAATTTTATATTAAGAATTGATACATGGAAATTTTATATATATATAATAAATGTTACCTAATATAATACAATTGGATTTGACAAAATCAAATATAATACTATAGACTAAAATAAAAAGGGTATAACACTTACATGCCAACCAAATTCCAGATTAATTAAGCTTATATTATAATGAGGGGGTTAGGGCATTTAGTTCACCATAACTACAAAAAAATGTATCATAACCTTTCCATAAATAATCAAACGTGTTCTTATGACTTTGGTTTTAGTCCAACTATCGTTTATCAAATACTTAAACTTGAATACATTTCTTTGATCAATAAGAATATAGTGCTATGGCCTTGAAGAGCATGAACGTCATAATTGAGACCAATTTGAACAGCTGACTTGATTATTGATACCGTGTCAATATCAGTTTACAAAAATACAAACATAATTATTTTTTGTTTTAAATAATTATATTTTTCATAGTTCTACTCCTGACTAATAACGTAACCTAACAACAGTGTTAACAGTTGTTTATTGTATAAAATCTGATCTGAAAAACTCACGCAAATTGTTACAGTTTTTATTATAGCTTTATATTCCAAACACCCAATTAGCATTCATTAGTCTAAGTGTCAGTAATTTAATGTTATGATAGAATAGATTTACAAAATATTGAAACTCTAAAATAAAAAACAAAATAATAATTAATGTTCTTTGCATAAAAAATTAGACACATTCTAATGGATATAAAAATAAATATTTGAATAGAAAGCTAAAAACTAATACTCAAATTTATAGATAACTTTTTTTTAAATATATTTTTCTTCATTTTAATTTATTTCTCTCTAGAAATTATAATTTTTTTTCTTCATAAAGTAGATAAATACCTATGTTGTCATTGTTTTAAAAACATTATTGTTTAATGATGTAAACAAAAGTATTATTTTTTAATTCTCTAAAATTGAATGAAGGAAAGTAGAAATATAACTTAAATTTGTTATATTATACACTTATACAGATATAACTTATATAATATAATATAACTATACTTATGAAATAATTATTGATATTTTTAATTTCAATTTTTATTTTACAACAATGATACGAAAACATTACTATCATTGAAGATTTATTTTTATCAATTAATTTGGTTTTCGTAGGCAATGACATTTAAAATGTATTGTATTAGTAAATATAAGAGTGATCAGTGATCACTAACAATTATAAAAATATATATTTATATATGTGTGAGTGTCCTTAAATTATAATTACGAAATTCGTTGAAATATCCAATGTTTAATGAATTTCGTTTATAAATGATAAAAACGATACTAATATAGTTATTTTTTTGCCTAAACATATTAACGATGACCCTAGAAACATTAACTGAATACTTATATTAGCTATTTAGCTGTATATACATATCATATAATAATAATTTTAAATATGTTATTATTAAATTAGTTAAGTCAATGCCCAAATTTACTCATATATTTTTTTTTTCTGTAAAAGCTGGTTTAACCAACGTGATAATTAAATTATTAAGTATTTATGCCTTTAATAGCAATATTGCTGATATCAATTAGTATTTTTAAACATAAGAGTCCTATACTCAGAATCATTTTTCAAAACCAACGGTCAATGATTTTAAAAGTTAAGAGCAATATTCAGTCATCCAATTCCTGTTCATCACCAGAGCCCAAACCTCGACCCTCGCTTTTTTACATTACGTGATTCATAATTTACTACTTTTTATAATTCATAATTTAAACTTTTAAGTCCATTCAGTATCCATACGACTTATGAGTTACAACTAACTGTTAATGACATTAAATCAGTTTATATTTTATATGATACATTATTCTTAATAATTAATTTATGATAAATATAAAAACACTTAAAGAGAGGGAAGCGGTAGTTTTCAGTCTCTGTCTACCACACGCGCAACATAGGAGTTCAAATGGTTTCCATTCCCAACGTACAAATCGACATGTTTCAGCGATTAATATTTTGAAAACTGAATTGAATTTGCCATCAAATCTAAGACTTTCTCACATTTATGTATACATTTTATATACCATTTAAAACTTCACTAAATTCAATGTAAACTTAAAAATTCAAGCAAAAATTCAAAAAAAGTCAACAGTTTTAGAACTAAAAGGATAAAATGAAAAAAGTGAGGCAATTGTGACGAATTCAAATCATTTTTAAAATCTTTTAACGCATAAATAGATCGATCGGTTATAGAAAACGTCAACATTATCCACAAATATTAATCATCAAATAAAGCAGTAGATAACAATTTAACTATTTAATGTAGTTCTAAATTATTAGTAATTAAATCTTGAAAATAACTAATAACTCAATATAAAATTATAAGTAGTTATAACTAGTATAATTGATTATAAATACTAGTATTTACACAAGTATAGTGTAGTATAGTCTAAATGCTAGTATATAAGATACAATTAGATAAAATATAGATAAAATTTAATAATTTATGAATAGTTTTTTCTTTAAGTTAAATTATTATAGTTTACAATAATTGTCTTTTAATAGATTATTTTTCCCCTTCGAAATAATTTTAGTCAGACCTACTCATTAAGTGTCAACTTGTTTTCATTTTTATACTAATTAAACTATGTTATTATTAACATTTATATACTAGATGAATACATTTAAAAGTGAGAATGTAATCAGATTTCTGAAAATCAAATTGATATTTTACTGTTGATAAAATTATAAGTAGTTGTTGATGGTTTGGTTAAAATTTTACTACTCCAGAGTGGCATACTGTTCTAAAATAATAATAATAGTACTTACCAGACACCAGTGAGATTTGAGATGCATCTGAGCTTTTTCTGGAATGGGTGCTATTGTTAGATATAGAATTAAGCGATTTTGAATCCGACTCGATGAGCCTACAATCATAAAAAATAGTCATTTTATAAAATTAACTTTTAACTTATTATTGCCCAAGCTGGTATTTTTTGATTTAAAAGTTGACGATATTATTATCAAGATATATCACACTCTGAAATTGATACACTATAAAGTAAGCGTCTACACGTAATCTATAAATGTTTAGCGACTAGTGAATTCCGCACACGGAAGACGGAAAATAAGCTTATCGCGGTAAGTACCTACTCCGATTATTATAACAAGAACGTATTATCGCATCGACAACAACTTTTGTAAATATAAATGGGTATGAATATTATTTGGGTGACGCGTAAAAGTCTCATATTTATACATACACCTTATAAAATTCACATACACGATACAGAATAATATTAAATATTTATTTAATAGTTAAACGAATAATTATTAATAAAAAAGAACTATTTTTTAAGTATAAAATTAACATAGAATTATAATTTATAGTTTTTTGTTTGTATATGTTCCTTTATTCAAATTCAAAATAAAATAGGATAAAACGGGATGGTTTATACTTTATAGGCTTATAGAATACATTTTGGAAATCGTAAACAATTATTTGTTGCCACGTCCCAGAGTACAAAAACAACGCAGTATGAATCTAGTTTGTTTACTATTATTGAAAATATGCAGGGAGTTAAAATAATTACTTAAAATTGAGAAATTGTTGATAGGTAAACTGTCAGTGTATACTATATATTATTCAAGAGGTATAACAACGTGTACAGAACAAGTTATAATCAAATAAATAAATAAGTGATAGAATAAAATACATAAAATGTTTTATACATTTAAATGACGTGAGAATTCTCATAATTGTGAACTTAAAACAAAATTAATTATAGTTCAAATATAATAAGACAATAAAACCGCATTGTTTCTAGTTATTAGTTACAATAGTAGAATTCTTAAATTAGTTTATAATACAAAGCCATACTAGTTGTAAGTAATAAAAAATGACAATTAATAATTTATTATACTGAAATATTAAACTATGTGTACTATATTTTTAAATAAAATAATTTAGTATATTACAGGGAGAATTACAACATTATGTAATACGAGTATAGTAACGTTAATACTTTGAATGCTAAAATTACGTTTGAGAAGTTAACGCTCAAAGGGCCCAAATAATTAGCGCAACCGAGGAGAGATCTGTCGCCCAGATTGTTTGATTATCTCATATTTGCTATAATATAATCAAAAAATTGCATTTAAATCAACAAATAATTTATGAATTATTTGAATACTTAGTATTTACTAGATATTCAAACCATTGATTTATTAAATGTAATGTAATTTAATACATTTTCGAATATCATTTTTCATTAATTTTAAAAAAAAAGTTATAATTATAAACAAACAAAACTTATATAGCAAATATTACAATAGGAGATATTTCAATTCGTAAATTCATACTGCACATTTGTCTATAATATAATACAATTTTGAGGCGTATCCAGTGTCTGTGTACAAGGTAGGGTCCACTGGATTCGAACCCCCTTCCCCTACAAATGTATCATATTCTCAACCTAATGTCAAAACTTAAATTCAGTACTGATAAATTAAATAATTAACACATTTTGGATTCCCCCACCCAACCGAAAAAAATCTAAACACGACCTTGGACATATCAATATAATACTTATTTATTACGATTTTACTTTGCATATATACAGGTAAAATGGTACATATATTATACATAACAACTTACCTATTGGCTTCCTCGAGTTTTGCTAACAGCGCCAGTTCTTCTGTGGATAGAGCCGGTTTTTCACAAAGACCGTCGTCGTCGTTGTTATTATTATTATTTATGAAATCTGTGTTCGTCTCAGACGATACTAACATATCAGTCGAATGGACCGGTGGGCTCATCGCGATCGTCCAGGCCGTGTGGCCAAGACGTCGAGGCACCGTCGGATACGATTAACCGGATTACCGGCCAAAAGAATGGAAGACATAATTACGATTAGTCAAAATCTAAAACAAAATACGATTAATAATCAATGAGATTATGGTGTAATCTATCATTATTTCATGTATTTTATAAAATGCGCTAGTAAAAAGTTAGTTGATACTACAGTATTTTATTACGATTTACGAATAAAATAAACGATAAATAGTGCTTACTACTATAGTACTATACACAAAAAGTATATTAATTCTGTTAATAGTCTAAACGCATGTCAACAGGAATATGTTTAATCAATGATGGGGAATAGTGCTTTATTTTGAAATCCGATGACTTTAACTAATGTCAGTTAGAATATATTTTAAATCAAATATATAAACAAACAGTCAAATAGTTATAATATTATAGGTCGTATAATTGGTATATTATATGATTTACATCGTTTTTATAGTATTGAGACTAAAATACAATTTACTATTAACTTAACTAGAGTACAATTTACTATTAACTACCTAAATTATTATGTGTTTAACATGACTTAATTTATTATATAAATAATACACCAACATGTCAACCAGGGTACCGCGAACTTGAACTTACATGAATGTTAAGAAAAATATGGCATGTGAGTTTAATGTTTAATGTGATGCCACATATTATATAAAACCTATTGTGTTTGTGTTTTATATAATTTATGGTAATCTTTTTTCATTTTTATACTGGTTTAGTGGTTTGTTCAATCTATTCTATGGTTTGCTCGCAATCCCCTCGACGTAGACTATCATAATATTTCAATTATCACCCAACTAATTCATTTACGGTAAAAATAGTATAAATAAACTAATTTATCTTATCTTTATTTTTATATCTAACTACAAAATAATCTAACAATTTTTAGTCTATAATAAAGTACTTGATATCACTACGACACAAAACTGCAGTTGACTTTAGCAATTCACGTACATAACCTCAGCCCTCTCACTGATGATATTCTAGAAAACTATTTTGCACAAATTTTTTTCGTCAATTGTTTGAATAATCACGAGAAGGGACTGGGAACTTATGTCTACAGCCCTCACTAGTGTAGATATTTTGGAAATCTCTTTTTTTACGATCGTATTGTTTGCCATTTGTTTAAATTTGTTTGACCATTTTAAATTCTGTACTTTACTCCCACGTCTGTTATAACTTATAAACGTGAAAAACCAATCTTCCCGTGTTCTTCACCCACACTAATTAAAAATTTAAAGTTACGGACCAAAAAAACCTCATGAAACAATATCCATCAGTGAAAACTAGAATAAAATCCGTACAGCAGTAATTAAGAAAATCGCGTACATACCTGGTAAAGGACTAAGTTTAATACAATGTATAAAAATATAAATATAGATATAGATAGATAGTCAAAAAAAATAGATAGGAAACAATATACCGTTTTTATAAATTTTTCACAGTGAACAGCTGTTGTTTACACAAAAATAACGTTTAGTATTACAATGACTGTAAATTTGTCAGTAAATAGCATTAATTATTTCGACATGACAATTTTGTGAATGTATATATTCTGTTTTTTCGTGTCAATAAATTAATTAAATAATAATTTAGTAAGAACATTTATACTCAACATATTATATAGGTACAAAATTTATAGAAAAATATTACTGTACATTTCTAAAATTATATTTCCCCAAAAAAAAAAAAAATAGTCATAATAGTCATAACTCATAAACATTACCTTTCTAAATATACTTCAAAACGAATTATTAAAAATGTAGTGAATATTTAATTAGGTAAAACAATTATTTGTATTATTACATTTACGAGAAAGTTAGATTATTAATATCTAGTAACAGCTAGTATTCAAATTTAAAATACCTTAAACTATTAAAACTGAACAATTAAATAATATAAAATCAAAATCTTCTGTTTATCAAAATTAAATTTATAAAATATTTTTAAAATAAAGCTTAGCATTATAAGAAATATTACTTAAAATTGTTTTAACTGTTGCAGTTATATACAATATAATTGCATACAATATAAAACATACCAGCTCATACAAGTTTAGTTTCACGTAAACATTTTTTTAATTATAAATAATTCGACTGACGTTACAACCAAAAAATATTAAAATTTGGAAATTCAAAAAATATTAACAACTAGGTATTTAAAATAAATCAAAAATATAAATTGTTTATTTGGATTAGTATTTAATTATTGTTCAAAATATAAACAGAGACATTTAAATTTCAACGAAAAATAATTGACTATTATTATAAATAATAAAAACTATTAACTTTTCTCGGGTACTAATATAATATAAGCTGTTAGTTTTTCTAGACTAAAAACTGATTTATTGTAGTCATTGTTGCTTAAACATATCACCGAATACTTAAATAGAATAATATATAAGTACGTTTTAGTTAAACAAAATAATTGTGTCTACACAGACGTATAAGAAATTACCATTTTTTAAATTATTTCTATTATTCACTACGCGATAAACATGATGTAATTTATGCCACAAACCGGGCCGACCTCGAAAACGCTTTGCAACACCTGATCAAACCGAAAGCATATCATTTTACACCGTACAAATGGACATTTTTATGTTAAAAAAAATGCAACTGATTAAACACACCGTTATTTAAAAAACAAAAAATAATTATGATAAAAATTAATATTTTAACCAGTTTGAATTTAATCAAATATATTTAATACATAAAATAACAGGATGATACTGAAACCGAGACTTACTTCAGGAATATAAATGACAAAAATAGGACATATATGTTACAGTTGCAATACTTATGTTTATTTACATTTGAGAGCAGTATAAATTCAAAAAAACTTATAGTAAAATTGTTATTGAGTAATATTTTAGATAAAGGTTGATATAATTTAATTATAACAAATTTTCCATTATTTTCAAATATCAAGAACAACTTTAACTTTAACTTTAACTTTCAGTAAATTTAAAAAATCAATAAATAATGAAGATATTATTTAAAAATAGCAGTTTACTCTTTTTCGTTTATAATTAACAAAATAAAATTGATAAAGGTAAGACTAGATACATATGCTGTACATTTTATCGTTAATCAGAATATTTTTGCGTATCTAAACCAACCATTAAGAGATTTGAAAAATTATCAAGCAGATAGAATTTCTGATAGAAAAAAAATGAGAACATATACTGACTAAAATAAAAATCTATTATAAACTATACCATTGTAAAATCAAACCAAGTCATAGAAATTGTACCGATCATACATCGCAGCAATACTATTTCAATAATAATACAGATCAAAGAAATGTACATGCTAAGTGGGTTAAGCGTGTAAACTACTAACCATTATAACCGCTTAACATAAAGTAAATACCTGAAAATCATTATTATGTTTATTTATGCATCCCTTTCATAGAATCTTTAAATCTCAAATAAATGAAAGATTTTTAGCTCATTCTTAATTGATTAATGAGAAATATATTGATTTTACCATTACATAATGTATAATTATATGTATAATATAGGTATATGTACTTATTATATACCATTTTTAATTTTATGGTTTTTTTCTATCTGTCTATAGTGTCTATACGATTTTGAAAAGAAGCATTCATCGGATCATCAAAATCGGTTTATGATAACAAATGTTACCTAGTTGGATCATCCGGGAAGTCATTTACTCAACAGTTCTCCAAAAAAAACGAGAAAAACTAACGACAATTTTCAAAAAACCTATAACATTTACCAGTTTTCAGCAAAATTGAATATTTTATTCGTCGTATTTCAAATAATAATAGTTAAAACACTCAAACCTTGAATTTTTTTACTGAATGCTATAAACACCGTTCTCTAAAAATGGTATAATTTTCAAATGATTTTGTATTATTTTATACATTTTATATAATGAAATATTCAAGTTTCTAAGATTTTTCTCAAAAAACATTGGTAAAATAATTTTAATTTCACAAAAAAATTAAAAATCTTTAAAATGTATTACAGAATTTCTCATATGGTATTTTTATTTTTGTAAAACTATATTTATTATAATCAGGGATCGGAAGTTCTAGTAAGATACAAATATGTTTCACACTTATCTGATGTCATACACAAAATTTTATTTTGTTATTTTTTGCATATTTACGGTTTATATTGCTATTTTTTGTAATTTAGGGTTTTTAGTGTTATTTTTGGGTATATTTTCACATAATACATATATGACATAATCACATTTTGTTAAAAATAATGATATTACTTGGACACTTGGTTATATTACCAAAAATATTTAAAATATTGGAAATAAATAGACCTCAGCAAATAATATTTCATGTTCGTTAAAAGTTTATAATTCAACTAGTCCTTCCAGTCCCTGACCCGTTAATGAGTCTAAACATGTTATACAATTGTATAATAAGTAAATAGTAAATGTAATTATTAATTACATTTCATTTTTCTTATAATAAATTTATAATTATAATTTTTTCAAGTTAAATGCATATTTTGGAGATTTTAACTGCATATTTAAGAGCTAAAAAGTAACATTTTTAATGCTACAACTTCCGAGCTCTGATTATTATCAATCATTACTTGTTATTAAAATTACAGTTATTTTTATTAAAATATTCGAATGTTTTATAAAAACACACAAATCTAATCACGAAGATTCTCATTTTAACATTCGACTAAAAGAAGTTCGGAAAAACATAGATCCACGTAAGCTGCCTGAACGCCGACTGTTACGATATTTTTTGATTTACAAAGTACGAACAGTATCCATTTTTTTGTTAAAACTTATATGTAATATGTATCATTATTTTAAAGTATTTTAAGTTAGTAATAACTAATAAGTCATAGTTATTCAATCTGATAAATAGAAAAAAAACCTATAAAATCGCCCAAATATGTATCAGTGTCTGTATTGGAAACCAAAGAATTTGCATAACCAACATCAATGGACTTCTGTTTTAATTGTCCACTGACGACAATAAAATATACCGACGTATATTTCGTTTCATATAAAACGAGGAGAAAACTTGTACAAAACTGATCAATAATCATTAAATCACAATTTGGTTATGATATTTAAATCTTAAAAATATTCGTTATTTCATTACAAAACATCAAACCATGAATCGTAATTTAAATTTAAATCATGACATATTAATAGTGTTTGTCATAAGACGTCAAGTAAAATGTTTTATTTTTTTAAATAAGTTATAAAACCTAATTTAAGTAATAAACATACACTAAATAAAACTACATAATTATATGAAAAGAAATATAGTGTTTACCTAATGAAACTGTTAAAACAATAATCACTGATCTAGCTCAAAACAGATTTACTTTATGATGATTAAGTGTACTACATAGTACATGCTTCCACAGAAAAAGTTGCATCGGGTGCAAGTGTTGCATCGTAAGTTTATCTTTACACCAGCCTATTTAAGCGAAAATCGGTTTTAAGGAACCATTATACTCTATACTCTATAGTCTATAGAATCGTAATCATAATAATTTTGATTTTTTTTCAATAAGCAAAAAACAATTTTTTTTCACACAATACTTACATAAAATAAAAACATGTACATACTTTGTTTACCTTATATAATAGAATAAAAAAATAATACAGAAATTGTATGAACTTCTAGTATCAGAATTTTCTCTAAGTTTAAAAGCAACAATAAATCATTTTAAATAAATTATAAATTATATTGAAAAATAATTGCAACCATTGCACAATACATTCCTAAACATTATAATTTCATAAAAAAGTATGATTCATGTATCAAAATAATAAAAAATGTTCAATGGATTATAAAATTATAGAAATATTATCAATATATGTGAAAATATTAAGTTTATTTGTTACTCACTTTAATATATTATACTCACTTTAATCAATAATAATAAGAGAAAAACTAATTACATTATTCAAATTAAAATGTTATGATTTCTATACATAATATAATCCACACAATAGGTAACTACTAAAGTCCTTTTATATTTAAAGAGTACATCATCAATAATGCATTTACATTTATTTTATAAGCGACGTACAAATATAATAAAATGTCAGTGTGATGAGGATATTTTTTAAGGTTGGCTGGGTAGGAGAAGCAAAAAATGGTTATAGGATCGATACAAATGATCCAAATGAGGTCATTGTTGACCATTACTCTCTAGGGAATCTAATAAAAACACATTTAACATCACATGGTGCTCTAAAACATATATTTGTCTGACGAACATATTATGAATTTTTGTATTTTATACAACAAAAAAAAAAAATATATGTATCCAAAACTTAAAACAAGAACTATTTTTAGTTTCATAATTAAAATGGGAATGATAAATAAATTTAATACTTATAAAATAAAATTAATATATTAATTACTAAATATAAAATAGATGATGAATCTTGAAACAAATTGTAATTTAACTAATACGAAACGAGTTTTCTGAAGAACATATCAATAAAAGTGCACTACAGTTTATAAGTTTTAGTGATAGTATATTGACTAATTATAATTGATTTATTAATATGTAAACAGCGTATTTTTGTATACGTGTTTACCCCCTTTTTGACCGTAAAATGCTTTAATTTGAAATTTTTTTTCAATATTTAAGTTACCATAAAAGCTAAATGTTTTTCACTTTAATTTCATTCCACGGTAAGTAAGTCCTATGGAGATATAAACTTGTGTACTTCAAATGGGAACACCATATTTTTTACACATATTCAAATATTTTTCTGGAATTTTTGATGTAATATAGTCAAAATTTGGACAAATACTTTCGGAGTTATTCAGATTTAAAATTACGTATGAAAAGTATAAAATTCACGCTATCTAGTCGAATTGGTAGCAATAAGCGATAAAATTTAATTAAAAATTATATCATAATTTAAGGGATTATATTGCTATTTTCCTTAATACTTAAATGAGAATAATTCAAAAACTACTCGTTTGAATTTTAATTTCAATACACACAACACTCATAGAAAATTATGTCAATAAAATACCGCGGTGAAAATGGAGTGTTCCCATTTGAAAAACAAAACTTTGTATTGCCACAGGACATACTTAAGTTGGCATAAAAAAAAAGGTGAAACATAGTTTTATGGTAACTTGAAAATTAAAGCATTTTTACGGCTAATAAATGGGGCGTGCACGCCTAAAAAATCACTCTGTATAAAGGTGAGTTTACATCAAGGTCCGAACACAAACGAACTATTATAGGAAATAAAATGATCGCTAATAAATAACTGATTTGTATAAGGTTATGAGTTATGACTTAATGATATTTGAGTATATCCTTCTACCGTATAAGGTAATATTGTCGGTTTTATCAAAAAGAGTAATTACACATTTAATATTTTATTCTAAATCGTTTAAAACGTGATTTTAATTAATTCTAAAAATGTATATAATCATCCAAACTGATATAAATAATATACCTAATAATTCAACATAAATTTATAAAAATTAACTTAAAATATTATATTGACATTCATATCAACTTTTTTTATTTTGAATTTACTATATTTGTAGTAGCATTAAGACTCAACAATTATGAAAATTATGTATAACAATAATAATTTAGTATAATATATAGAATATAAAACTGTATTATAGTATAATAATATAATTGTATTATATTCAATTATAATAATCATTAATAAGATAAAATGAAAGTAGGGATTAAATATAAATTATTTTTAGAGATTTAATATATAAGCCAAATTCGAAAAACTTTTCAAAAAATTTTCGACAGTAATCAATACTAAATTATTATTAAATTTGAACTCAAAATATTCTTTCCGTGTTATAACTCATTCATAATAAACTAATAAACCGAACGGTCCCCACGTTTATTATTTCATGATAAAACTGCCAAATTATGAAGGGCCGTTCCATCACATTTAACAGACTTCACGTTTAACAGCTACAAAAAAAAGTTGTAGTTTGAATCGTACATTAATTTTCTTTTAAATATTATATCTATAATAGATAAAACCACTAACTTTTGTATGAACAATGTAATTTTTTTATTTTTTATTTTTATGTTTTGCTTTTATCATAGGGCAAATGAACAATAAACATGTAAAAAAAAATTTAAAAACGGAACATTTTAATGATATTCAAGTGTATTAACTAATAAATAATAATGTTTTTAGTCATACAATTATTAAATTGGAAAAGTATATCGAAAACACCCGTGGGTTAAGTTATGGTACATAATATTATGTCAAAATAAGTTGTAGGTACACGTACGCGTAGGCATCACGTGGGAAGGAGCTGTAGGAATTAGAATAACAAATCAAATCCTACAGATTTGCCGATACGGCGATACACATGTGAAGTATAATAGCAAGATAATGTGTAATATAGAAAAACATTTAGAAAATGTATAGGTATATCTCAATTAAAATGTTTTTAAATTATTTATATAATATATATTGAATAATAATAATCAAATTTTTATTTTAAAACATTTTTAAGAAAATTGTCACAAAATTATTTTTAAAAAAAACTTATATAATACTTATATCAAGAATTATTGTGTAAATTCATCACTATCCATTAATATTATAGCTTTTATATATAAATTCTACCTAAACCATAGGTAAAATTGTAAAAATAATGAATACTGAGTATAAGTAAGGACCGCAAGGTGCAAATGACGGAACAGTCTATGTTAACGGAAAATTTTCAAAACTAAAAAAAACCGTCATGGTTATGATTTTTACCATTCTTATTACTATTTGTTTATGAGTAGATAACTTAAACATAATACAATAATTAACAATTTGAATTTTATTAATCGTTTCCACGAATCAAAATACACATTACTGAAAGTAGGCCTAGCTATATAGTGTAAATTATGCAATCAATTTGAAATGCACTCGGTTCAATGGTTCCTAGTTATTTTAAAACGTTAACTGCATAAATTATACCCATGACCAGTTTACATTATTAAAAGGATTTTCCAACGTTTTCAAATCAAATCATTTGAAAAATGATCGCAAGTAAAGTAGACCTTGAAATACAATTTTAAGACAAAAGGGGAATTCTATAAAATCCTTGAACTACATAATAGTAGGCACCTATAGTAAAATAATCTATTACCTTGAACATTTCGGTAAATTTATTTCGAGATAAGCAGGTATATCCTATACGTAAAAGAGCTATTAAGCTAGAACATTTTATTTTTAGGAACAGCGAACCGGAATATTAACATTTTTGTACTAAAAATAGTAAGTTTTTCAATTGTAATACTAGTAAATAAATAAATAAATAAATACTAGTTAATAGTATAAAATCGAATTTCATTTAATTGATATACGTGGCAATTTATATCATAATTATCATATTACCTATAGTTTTGTTCATTTGCTTATAAATATCTATAAAACACTACATTGGAAAGTTGAAAAATTTGTAAAAGAAAATAATTAATTATAATTAGTGTTTTATTAATTTTGATGATAAATAGGTACCTTCCACAATTATTTTCTAGAAATTAATAAGCTTAAATTGTGTTTTAAAAATAATGACTAATCACAATAATCAAGATGCATAACAAATGTAGAACAAAATGTAATGTTTTATAATATTAAAAATGAATTATTATATTTTCACTTATTAATTGTTAGATTTAAATGTTTTATATATTTTTTTTAAGTACCTAATTCTTATTAAAATAAGTGCATATCTATTTATTTTAACGAACACTTCAATCAGCCGTGTGAAAAATCCCGATGGTCAGTATATTTAAACATACAATTACTTATACAATTTATTTCAATTTTAAATTAACAATCAATGAAATCTAGTGGACCTACTCTCAAAATAGTAATAGTACATTTAATTTGTCCCGGGTGCAAACGTAATATTATAGTACATACATGATTTATACATTAACTAAAACAGTTATAAATTCGTTTTTCACCAATTAACCAGGTGAATACCGTTAGGATGGACTAAGATAATAACAACTGAATATGCTACACGCACACAGTTATGAAGTCCTTATTTGATTGTTATGAATTTAATAGAAAAATAACTGAATCTTAGAATAGAAAAATATTATATAATTATTAAGATTACACAATAAATGTAAAGTGTATAATGAACGTTTTAAATTTAAAAAAAATTGTAACAATACTTATTACTTAGTATACGCTTAGATGGTATATTTATTAATACAATTAATAAAATTAATAACTTTTAATATTAAAGAAACAACTATTTCACGATAAAATATTCAATATGTATATTACTGCGAACTTTGTTCAAAATGCAACTATACGCATTTAAAATATTTTAAGTAGGAGTTAGATTTAAAATTTACTTGGATTGATTATATTTCTGTTAAGTAGCACCATTTTTGTTTAGGCTGGATAAATCCGTGAACTCACACAAAAATATACCACATCATAAGAATTAAAACAAATTAAAAAATATTTGAATATATATTATAATTTTACTGTTCGATAACTTATACTACATTAACTTGATTAACGTTTAAAAGCATCACTTATAGAATATATTTGATTATAAAATGTAATAATCTTAAAATATTACCATAATGGTTTAGCATTAGCTACAGTAAGATCATACGTCATTAAAAATGATCATATTTAAAAATCAAATAGATCGTAACATTGTAAAATTAATAAGAGGTCTTTTATTGGTGTATCAAACAAGTAAGAAAAATATAAAAAGAAATATTCGCAAAAGTATATAATATGCACAATAATAAAAAAAACCAAACTAAACGCGCGAGGACATGGTCCGTTCAATGACCGGCGATGACTGCGAGACTACTCTACTAACTATAGTGCCCATAGTCAGTAGTCAGTAGTCACTACGACAATGCCGTTGTAGCTGAGCGGTGTGTCGGTTCAGTCGAACCTCCAGAAGTGAATATGTATGTATATTGTATACATTAGTACGTTACGTCCATCGAATGTCCTACATATTGAATTACTCATACTCATCTACTAGTATCTTTATAATATACTTAATCGCTATACTAAAAACGTAAACTATAATATAATTAGACAAAAAAAAAAAATTAAAAGCAAAATTTACTTTATCTTAACTATCATTAAGTTTCCATATTTATAAATAATATAATTGTTATAATTATAAAGAAGTTATTTTTAAAACTAAAGAGTTAAAAGTTGTAATCAAAAGTTATAAAAATAAAAATTTATAATGCATATAAATTATCAGGAAACACTAAATATAACAAAACATACTACTAAAGATAGTAAAAAGTAACCATGTTGCGTAAGATTTTAAGAACATATTGTATACAGTACCTAGCCTGTAAGAGATCAACGTGACGAATGACAAGCGAATTAAAATATTCTGATACGTTATATGTTGTTGTTATAATATAGTTGAGTTGGCGAATTTGAAGGAAATCGTGTTTACTTCCACTTCTCTCCCTTTCACTTTCCCTTTTGTTCAATTAATGATATACACTTTGAAAATATCCTATACATTATTTGGTCCAAACGAATAAATTCACACATATATTGTTTAATACTAAACTAAAATACATCGCAAAATTATAAAATACGTATATTTTTTTTAAATAATTATAAAATATAAATTAAAAGGTAGAAGATTTTTAAAATAAAATTCTACACTAAATGAGGATAAGAAACAATTTTTTAAATCATTCTAAAACGTTTGTTATACGTTCAATTGTTTTCATATATAATAAAACAATTTTAACGTTTAAGTTATACCTATAGTTAAACAATTATAAATAATATGATTAAGTTAAATGATTACACGAAAATGGCAGAATTATTAACATTCTATTCATTCTATGAATATAGAACCTTTTCAATAGTGAGTATGTAAAGGAACAAGAACATTTAAGAGATGAAACAATAATAATGAATGATACTTGTTGCCTATTATACAGGGTGTCCCACCATAAATATACCCATTGAAATATCTCCTGAGATATTGAAGATAATAAAATTTTGTATTTTATACGACTTTCTACCACTTCAATTAAATTTTTATGCTTTCGTATAATATTTAAAAATAACTTTTTATTTTATTATATTACATACTACAGAAAAATAGAGTACTATTTGAAATTCGAAATTATCAGAAAATAAAATAAGACATTTTCAAAAAACTATTCTATAAGATAAAAAAATATTGAAAATGACGAAATTGATAAAAATAAAAAGTTGAATTGTAAAATTTTTCGGAAGAACTCTATTAAATGGCTATTTTCAAGTTTTTAGAAAATAATAAATACAATTATTTTTTTAAAAAATTTTCCTTAAATATTTAAATTTAACTATTTTCATTACCTCAGAACATATAGAATTGTTTATTTTCATGGGACACCCTATATTAAATTATTGTATGGGTTGGATATCTGTTTTGTATGTCTGTGACCTGTATACATGTTTTAGGTAGATTATGGACTAAAAAGTATACCAAAACTTCCATATAGATCTTCTGTTGATTGGAAATTGGATACAGATGTTTGTTTGGGATGGGTTATTTTAGGAATTTCATAGTAGTTAAGTTATAGACATTATCAACAGGAAGTGCAAGCACTTAAAGAAAATTCGGTAAATAATTCAGAGAAATATTCAGATTTTTTTACGTTTAATTCTCCTAGAGTTGGTATTTTTTAATTCCTGTATAGGAAGTTATATAACTGATATTTTTTATTTTGAAAAAAAAAACTTAAAATAGTACAATATAGGATAAAAGTATTAGGCAAATCCTATTTTGGTATAATCTTAGACAGCTAAACAAAAGTTACATCTTTCTCGTATAATTTTTTTATATTATAGTATGCTCTTTAATCATACTTCCTACCTATGATCATATATTTACAGTGGCATAATTGAAAATATTTTTGTGGGGGAATTCCAAAATAATGCTCCACAGGCTATGGACCACAGCAATCTTTTTTTTTCAATGCAATTTGTTAATTTATATAAGACAGCAATATATAAATATGGGTTATGGAGGGATCTATCCCTCATATCACCCCTGTACATTTACATACAAATAAATACTACTAATCTTTTGTACTAAATTAAAATATTGGTTTTTTATTTGAAAATTATACTTTAAACAATCATGTTTGTCATAAAATTAAACATTATATAAAATATATAATTCTAAAATCATACGCCAGAAATTATAAGAAAGCCCTTAGTCATTAGTGAGACTCAAATAAATTCAGAATTCAATATTTTTCATAATCATTTAATTCAAAAATTATATTCACTTCCAAGTTGGCTTTTTTGGGTTTGTTGATTTTTAAAATTTATTTTAAATAAAAAAACTGAGAGTAAAGATTTTTTTTTAATCGACATATTATAAAATAAACCGTGTTAAATAATTATTTCTTATAATCAAACAGAGCTTTTCATTGTATAGTTACCTATTTGAAATATTAAACTTAAGAATAATTATATAATAATTATACTAAATGTTTATAGTTAAAATCATATCATATTTTATTCAATAAAATAGCTTATTATAAATTACAGAACAGCTTTTTCATATAATGCATACTAAGTTGCTTAATCTGTTATTCTAATTTAATTATCAATATTCAAGAGTTAGACATAAATTATGATTTTAACTTAAAGAGAGAAATGACCAAATGAGCCAATGATAATAATTAAAAATAAGATGCTTCCATATTAACTTTAATCAACTTGACTTATGTCTGATGGTTTTGTCTTCCCAATTTTCTTTTTTCTTTCTAAATAACTATTCAAAACTTATTATTGACAAAGACTTATAAGTTATAACATACAAATTCAATGACAACAATACTGAATTTAATTTAGTATCCCAAATGCATATTAGTTAATGCTAGTAGGAACATCGTAATAAGAAAAATAACATCTTAATTTGTCTATATGCTAATATATGTATACATATATATATACAAACATGCAAACATCTGAACACAATCGTAGGTAGAACAAAATTAAATTAAAATGTTAACAATATTTCAAAACTGTAAGTATATGAATAATTTTATTTAAATTATTTATCAATAAAGTAGTGTCTGTATAAAAAAAAAAACAATTATATTATCTTTAGTTAATCTTTAATTTCAAACACTGTTATAATTGATTTGAACTAAGATAAACTATTATTAAAGTAAATAGTAATTTACATATACCTTCTTTTCAAAGTTTAAAATGAATAACCATATATTAATAGAGAAGTTCAAAAATAATACACATTGAATATCAAAATTAAGAACAAAAATAATTACATAAACCAAATAGTTAATATTTAATCTTGTAAGTTCTTACATTAGTATTTATTTTTAAGTTAATAATTGGATAATTAATTTTTAATATTAGTGATATCACTCAAGTACTAATTCATACATTTTTTTTATCAGAGAAAATTAGTTTTCACAATAATTGCTCATGATAAGTACTCCAATTTAACACTGATATTTGATAATCATAAGTTTATTATTAAAAACAGTTAAAGTAATAGTTTTATTAATTCATTATACCTACATATATTACAAAATTTAATAAAAAAAATAAAACTAATATCTAATTTTAATGTTGATTTAATTCAATGTTAAAATTACATACCTATTAGACAACTTTTAGGATATGTATTATCCCTGGTATCAACATAAGTAATTATTTTTCATTTTAATAGCATATTTGTATATAAAACTATAGTAATAATAAAAGTAAAAATACTATAATCTCCATATAGTTTTATCTGAACTAATGGAAAACTGGCAATATATTGATCTTAAATTATAAAATGTTTCATACAGTATGAAAGTTGTTTCAGTATACATACAATATTGAATAAACTATAAGAACATCAATATATCAGTTTTAGTAATTTGGATAATTTTTAACAAATATGAATACATATTATGACAAGTTCTTATTCTCATGTTCATTTAATTTAATTAGTTTCTTTTTCAAACATCCTAAATTTACATTTGATTGCATAGTTCTTCCAAAGTCATAACTTGACTATTTAGTTGTCAGTAATATTTAATTAAATTGATTAATTTTTAACCAATTATAAATGTATCTCTTTCAATATTTGGTCAAAAGTTATCCTCAGATAGATTCCTACAAAAGTAAACTTTAGAAAAATACTGCATAAAAACAATTGTCTGCTAAAAAATGTAGGGATAATAAGATACAATGTTCTCAGAAATAAATACATGATTATCAGCTCATTTTATAATATGTAATTATGTATTATAATACATACAGTATTGACAAAATTATTTATGGCTGAAACTAGAATTTTTGAATTCTGCACTTGTAATATTTATAGTCAGATAATATAATAATCTCTTGATTAACATTTTTTTCTAATGAACTAGAAAAAATACAATTTTATAAATTGAAATTCATTATGTCACAATAACAAACGTTTTGGAATGAAAATAGAAAATTTCTTACTGAAATTAACAATACAAAAATTTAAGAGCGATAAAGAAGAAATAAAAGTAAACAATATTTGTTTGGGCTTTTGCCAGTCTGAAAAAACAATTCTCGAGAGCATTTTAAAATTTTAAATAGAAACAACTAATAATTTTAAAATCAACCAACAATCATAACGAATCAATTAATAGTTAAAACATTAATTACTTTATTTCATCATTATCTAGACAAATTAAAGGCATTCGATGTAATATCTACTTACCAATTTAAATCTGTCCACCGTACAGTGAATAAAATCTTTCACGACACGTCACACAATATAAATACTTCGGCGAATTGATTCATTCAATGTTACAGTAGTTAACATACTGTTTGATAAACGTGAAAAAAAACAATATACTACGATAGTAAGTACATCTAAGATACAAATTAAAAAAATAAGGAATACGTGTAAAAAAGAGTTCGGTAAAAAATAAATATTAATTGAAATTTGTTTATCGACAGGGCACAATTGAACGCACTATCAATATAATATCTAATAAGAGAAAACGATTGAACTTTCTAATTTTGCATCATATTCGGAACGCGCCGAGACGATCTGCGTCGACGCGGAACGTTTCACAACGCACCGCCGCTTTATATTCGATTACTATCAAGTTATAGTAGTATTTAACACGTAATCGTACGGACCGTGGCTATTAAAAAACGGACAACGGTACAATTATTCGAATTATGTGCGAAAACGTCGAAAAACATGGAATCACTTCGGGTACACCACCTACGTCAATAATACGACTGTTGAGTGTTGACTGTTGCATTATGATATTGTATTTTTCACTTCGATTCGGTGGATTCGCGTTGAAACATTGTCAAGGAGAATAAGAATATGATCAGCTGGGACGTTGTTTACGCCGTCGTTACCATTGTAGGACTTGTTGGGTTAGTTTTCGGCCGCCTTTGGAATTTTGATTAAAAAATTGCATTTTCCCATCTCTGTTGTTTATACCTACCTC
The DNA here is from genome assembly GCA_949715065.1 of Periphyllus acericola. Lineage (NCBI taxonomy): Eukaryota > Metazoa > Arthropoda > Insecta > Hemiptera > Aphididae > Periphyllus > Periphyllus acericola. Next base: position 19,747,804 of record OX454265.1, read on the forward strand.
TATAGTCCGGTTTTATATTTAACATTTAACACTTTTTGCCGTAGCCGATCTGTTCAACAATACGTTCCCCGTGGGTTTAATATTAAATATTACTACGCCATAGCAATCCGAAGGGTCTCAGTATTTTTTCCTATTTAGTAATAGTTTCAATCGCAGTATTACGCGTCTTTTGTTACTGAGATATTTGTCAGCGGTCACTGGAACCTACGATTATTTATAGCAGAGAAATGAGCGAAGAAGAACAACTTCCGACCGGATGGGAAAAACGTGTGAGCCGGTCTACCGGTATGTAACATCAAATATTATTACTGTGCTAACGTAATTATGTCCACCAACCTGTGTTCGTTTAACTATGTGGATTTGATTTTCGAATTATATCTCGCATATTGTGTTGACAATACGGACATACGGTTTTAGTTGGTTGGTAATAATTATGGTTCAAGTATAACTCTAATGTCGTTGGTTTTACCTCTTAAACTGCATTGTAACCTTTATTTGTGTCAATGCTCATCTTTCTATGAAAGTTATCTTAGCAGTATAAATTGTCATAACTCAGTTTTAATTCTTCCATCATAATTCCAATGTTACTAAATTATGTCAACACTGATTTCACACAACTAACACCATCATTTTGAAGTTACAAAAACTTATACTTCACTGATTCATTTATTGAAAAGTTTAATATTAACAATTATGCAATAAATGTCCATTCAAAATATTCTTTATCTATACATATATTCTCTAAAGATAGTTCTTTAGCAGTAACTTTTTTCATACATAATAAATATTGTTTACAAATTTAAAGTATTCATTAGTAAAATTAAATTATATTCTACTAATTTTCTATCTTACCCGCTTTTAGTACTAAAATTTGGGTAATATTCGCTAATGCATTCTTTTAACAAGAACATTGATGTGTAATGGTAATACTGAAAAAGTTTTTTTTTTTTTGGAAAATGGCCATAAAATATTTTTATACGTAGGTAGGTAGAAATTAGTTATATACTTCAAAAAAGCAATTTACAAATTATAATATTGATTTAATGTTAATATAATTTTTAATTATTAGCTACTTAACATTTATTTGATCTATGTTTTACATGAAAATTTTGTATTTGTTTAATTAAAACCGAAATTTAAATTATTATGATTATATAATGGCAGTTTGCATGTTTAGATTTTGTGCTGACCAAGGCGTTTAGGTAAATTAAGAGTTTTAAAAATGTTAAGTTTTCTTAGTTTATATTAAACTTTAATAGTTTGACTATCAAAATCTTGACAGTTGTAATAATTCATCTTGTAAAAAATAATGTCAGTGTTTTATATTGTCTGAAGTGATTTCCATAACCACTAAAACATTTTAAGTGAATATAATATTACTGTTGGTATCCTCATGATCTTGCGATGGATAATGGTTGCTACAATTTCCCGAAATTAATTAATTTACATGTTATTCGAGATTTTGGTCCAAATTGATTTTCCTGTGAGTGACATTAGTTTCCTATTTTCAACAAGGTCATTATAATAATACGATTATAAATTTCCATTTATTCAGTATATTTATTCTTTTGTATTTGGTATATGCTTTTCTATTTTTTTCTTATTTTAAAGTATACTACAAGTTATGACATTTTAATGCTTTTGTTAAAGCTTTTTAAAAATTGTTTCATGAATTAAATTAATGTTTTTAAGTTTCCATGTTATTTTTCTTTTAAGTTTCGTAGAAATATTTACTACAAATTGGGATGCGTTACAAACGAGTATAGAAATACTATATAGTTTTTATTTGACACCAAATTTTATAATTATTCAAATTGTAAATTTGTAATTATTAGCTGACATTTTCTTTCAGATGCCTCACCATTGGTCTTGGTAGATTATTTGATATTTTTCGTAACAGTTAAAAATAATAAAAATCTATTGAGTACATAAAAAAAATTAATCTTTATGATCTTTGTTTTTCAGGTCAAACCTACTATTTAAACTTATTGACCAAAGAGAGCCAATGGTCCATACCAACAAAACCAGCATCTGAAAATACAGGTTCAACAAATTCTGGTCCTGAACAAGTACAATGTAGTCATTTATTGGTAAAACATGAAAAATCACGACGACCATCATCGTGGCGGGAAGAACGTATATCAAGATCAAAATCTGAAGCGGTTGATATCATAAAATGTAAATAGATCTGCAATAATTTTAAAATTTGTCACTTAAACTTTACTTATCTCTCTGTAGCTTATCGTGAACAAATTGTTTCCGGCAAAGCATCATTTGCCGAACTTGCCCAGAAATATTCAGATTGTAGTTCAGCTAAACGTGGTGGTGATTTGGGACCATTTACTAGAGGCACAATGCAAAAGCCATTTGAAGACGCCTCATTTGCATTGAAAATTGGAGAGCTAAGTGAAGCTATCCACACAGATTCTGGTGTACACATAATTTTACGTACAGCATAAATCATGAATTACTGTTCTTTTTAATTCAAATTATGGCATTCTCTAATTTATTGTTTATTATTTAAGTACAATGTAATTATTGTCTTATTTACTACCGGTTGCCATTTATAAATTTTTTTTTTTCATTTTATTTCATCTATTGCAATAATTGTTTTACAAATAAAAATAATTCTGATACAAAAACAATTTTTAGAATAATATACAATTTTCCGATTCAGAAGTTTTGAAATAATATGCTTTTTCAAAGTAAATGGTTTATCATAAATGCAGTTCAGTATTCACACTAATTTTGTTTAAAATTGATATTGAAGCTTATGTATTTCTGAAAAAAATAAAATAAAATCATTGATTGTCTTTAGTTTTTATGTTAACATATAAAATTTGTATTTTAGTATATAGTATTTACTTGCAGATAAACAGTCGGTAAATAATGATTTTTCTTATAATAATAAATATGATAAAAATTGTTTTTTGATAAATTTGTATAAACATTAGTAATTATATCTTGATTGAGTCTTGTGGTAAAAGATCACAAACATGGCAATAACTACAGGTTTTGTCGGCAAGATTTGAATCCTATTACATTCAATAATAAATACTAATTTAACTATCCACCGTATAAAATGATTAAATTATTTATCAAGAAAGTTGCTAATTTCAATTTTGTTTATGTTAGATGTTTGTGAACCTTGAATATAACTACTTTACTAATAACTAGTACATATTTGGAAATAATTAAAAATAAACTCTAGATCTATATTATGAATGTGATAACTGGGCAACTGTATGAAAAATGCAATGCATTTTGAGTCTTAATAACTTGAAAACTAAACCAGATCGACAATTTATGATTGTGTGCCATTGACATAATAATTGAGCATTGCTGAATTTAATTGGTGTGTGAGCTAAACTAAAGATATACTTAAAATTTACCTATTTATTAATTTATTGTTAATAAAAACAGTGGTTTTAAAAAATGCATTTGGCTAAGTTATTTAGTTTATAAGTAATACTACTATTTACTATTTGATGAATATCTCATTCTTGACTCATATTATTGATATTCTCGTGTAAATTAACTATTTCATCAAATTTGTATTAGTTATATATTATAAATTAATACATTTTTGCAATATGTAGTTTATTAGGCTTCTAAATTATAAGTAGAACACATATGTGCATTGTTTATCAGTTGTGACTTGTTTCCATAGTTACCATTTTATGAATCATTGTTGCTATAGAAAATAATAAGTGTACGACTCTATTTTTGACTTTCACTCCTAAAGATATCATTATCTTAATGTTACTTATTTATTACTTATGAAATTATTTAATTATTAGTCTTATTGTTACTAAAATTAAATAAGCTTTTTAACTGTCACATTGTTCACCTCTATTTTGAAGTCTACAGTGAGATACAGGAAAAAGTATAAAATTAAAAAGTTAAGTGATGGTCATGGTTCAATGTTCTTTCTTCAGTAATAAAAATTATAATACTTTATTGATCACCCTGAAGGTAAACAGAGAATGTAATATAATTTTGTATTTTTGTAAAACAATTCATGTGATGGGAGGTGAAAAATGATAAAATAAAATAATAATTTATGAATCTTTTGACATTTTTACAACAAAGTATATACCTATAGGCTATATTATAATTTATCTGCATTTAGCTCTTATCAAGAAGTTTCCTGTTCCATTAAAGTTTTTAATGTTCCGTTGACAAGACCTGAAAGGGGAAACCCAGGGAAAATGCATAAGTATTTGACCATATAAAATTGCTTGGGTCAAAGTCAATAGGTAAACAAATACAAACTAGCATTACTTGTATTCAATATTTTCCTTGTTTTAGTTGGCGATCAATGTTCAGTAATACTATCAACAATTATAGTAAATTTAGTTCGATACTTCCAAGTTAATTTAAAAAGATTAAAATACATATATAAATTATTATTGTCTGTATGACATGAAGTATAAAATATTATTTCAAAACATATTTTTATTTTTGATTAATGATATAAATTCAATATTTTATTACTCTGTAAAAACAAAGACCCGGTATATGAAATACATAATCTGTGGTAAAAATATGAGTTATTGTGGTGCTATTATCTATTATAAATCAAGTAGATAATAATATTATTTTACCTTGTATGTAGTTAGGTGTTGGAACATGAGTACCTATTGAATGTATGAAATAAATAGGATATATTTCCATTAAAGGAGTGAGTACCTACTACCTACTACTTATGTTCATATTTTTTAAAAAAATAGGTACTATATTTAAAACTTATTTAATATCTTATTTTGTTGCCAATCATATTTGTTTTTACATTGACAAAAAAAAGATGACTATAGAAAATTTTCAATTCTTATTAGTTATGAGTTTATGACTTTATGTGCGTTATACCTACCTGCTTTTTGTGTAATTAACAGTTCTAGGTTTACATGAGTAGCACTCTAAAAATTGAATTACAGACTTCACTGCATGAATAAAATAATAATAAGTAAAGTAAGAAAATAATATGTCTTACGCTGAAAGTAACATATTTATTGAGTAAACAAAATGCCAAAGCTCATTGAAAATTCGATGAAATTATAAAAAAAAAAATACATTTTTTTTGTGTTGTATAAATAGATGCAAGTCGAATTTACAATTTTAAACAAATATTGAACTTTTAAAATCACCATGATCAAATATGAAAAAAAAATTGATTTATTTACTGAAAAATATAGTTTTACTACATACTTGAACGATTCAAAAAAGGAATTCGATGAACGTAAGATTAAAATTAGTGCGTAACTTCGTAAATTGAACACTGTGTCCCTGTACCTATATTATAATAATAGATCGACTTAAAATAAATGATTTATAATATGACTGTACAATTATATTTGGGTAGGTGTAATAGATTCTGAGTAAAGCGAGTAACTTATTTCTGGATGTCTGTTTTCCACAAGATTTCGACCAAAAGGATTGCTCCTATCTTCAACTGTGTTTTTATTCTTTCTGATAGCAAACTTTGGTTGGCGCATTTGGGAAATGGGAGGTCATCATTCGAATTTATCAACAGTTGTTATGAAAATATTTATATTCTATAATCTATAATACAATATTAACATAAAATGGCAATGGTGATTCCGGTGCGAGTATTGATGATGAACGTACGATACGAATCCAGTGACAGCAAGCTAGGCGGCCCACACTCGGAAACGTCGCCTACCAATCCGAAGGTGGAATCAGTCCCACTCCTATCTCGGGAAGTTCCCGACCGGATGAAAACTGGTCGGATCGTTATCGATATTACCCGTCTTCATCCTTCACCAAGGGTAGCACTCCACCCAGCAGGACCTGCTCCACCGGTACGTTCGTCTGACGTCTCGACAGGACAGATAGATGGCTGATTGGCAGGAATATTCGTTTTGACCGCCATGGTTCCGGGTTTCCCATTCACTCAACTCCTCGATGACATCGTTCACCATCGCCCTAGCGGTAGTCTTGAGTTCGTGACGTTGAAGTGCTCGCATGCATTTTTCCTCGGTATGCATTGACCTGGCACGTGTAACAATGTTTTGAATGTGATAGAGTTTATCTGTGTAAGGTGTTCGTTTATAGAGCCGTAGAGGAGATGTCATTGTGCCCAATTAATTATTTATTAATAAAATAATAACCAGTCAATTTATCAGTTATACACTTTTTAAGACATTATGAAAGAATATGAATGAATTATACATTTTTAAATAATGCAATAATGGGTATACCTACCTCGAGTTCTCGCTGTATCTTTCTTTCGTTCATTATGTTCCAATTTAAGGTAAGAAGATTACTATTATTTTATGTCTAAAATAAATTTCACCCGTAGCTGTTTTTAAATATTATGCTCAATTATTCATAACTGTTAGATTTAAAATATTTTTTTATTTACATGATGAAGATGTACTTAAGGTCGCAAAATGTTCAACATTACCTATTAATTCAAACATCAAACATGCACTGAATACTTGAGATAAGATATGTTTTACTTAAACATGTACCAAAATATAGAATGACTCAACATATTAAAAAAAAGTTAACCAAAATACCAAATAAACTATATGAAGTAAAAAAAATTCTATGAACCAAAAAACGCCAAAACGTGAAATTGAAAGGTAATAAAATGAGTGTAAATAAATATATTTTTATTTATGTAGTAAAATATAAACCATCTTAAAATTATAAAACGAATTCCTAGAAAAACAATTACAAATAATTAATCTCTAATAATTGTTATTGGGTCGTTAAAAGTGTTGAAAGCTATTATTATTAATTATCGCATAAATAATTAATTTACAGTCGTTATAATATTGAATATTATTCTCGAGTGTTTGAATTGTTTTGTATAAGAAATAAGAATACATGAAACCAATTTCCAATGCAATCCGAGTATCATAATATTTTCACTGCATAGAAGATATTTTTTTATATCCAGTGCCAACTTAATTAATTTTAAACTGACTAAAAATTCGTCGCAAATTTCTAATTAGGATCAAATTTTTCATTCCGCGTGACTCAGAGAACACTGCCATGTTTAGGAAATCCACAATATTTATTACATACCTAATTTTTAAAGCCACGGTCTTGTAGGATACCAATATCGACCGATAGCAATGTGACCGACCGGGATAAGGTGGCTGTGCCTAAACGCACTGTCGTCTGTCGCCGTTTCGAACCCGATCACTGGCGGTTTCGCTTTCTGGACGGGATGGGACGACCACCCATACAGTAGAAACTGCCAAGATCCTTCAACCCCAACCAACGTAGAATAAAGTATCCAATGGCGGATTATTGTCGTTAATGTTTTCTAATTGTATGACTTACCGTCATACTATAAATCTTATTTTTTGTGGTTAATGTTAGTTAAAAAGTTGTATATGTTAATTTATTGGTAGGTAACCTATTCTATAATACTATCTAGTTCACCTAATGTTTTATACATTTAATCTTTTTATTCTTAAGATTAATTTGTGATATTTGCACTTACGTTTTTTGCTATCTTATATTAAGTTCTAATAGCTGTAGTTTAATTTATTAAGATTTTTATTCAAATTAATTTCGTTTATGTAATTATTTTTGCAATCGAGTATTATTTAGCATTTTGTTTAATCTTAATTTTGATGTGCTATTGTTGTGGCATAGTCATATATTTATAATTGTTTATTTGTTTTTAACTATAATAGTTTGTTGTTGTCACACCATATAGTTTCCTGAGATTTCGATATAAATAAAATGTTTTTATTTATTTTTTCGAACAGTTAAGTTGTTATTTGTGCAGAAGAGTAAATGTAATTTACTTGCGAGAGTGATTAATTTGTAATTGCTGCAAATTATTGATGGTAGCCATGGATATTTGGATGAGTCTAAGCTTTCTGTATTGATGCATAGTGTTATTGAAATGTCCAACTGTTCTTATTTGATTGTTAAATTGAAGTTATCGATTTATATCGTTTGACGAATGTTAGTTATGTGTAATTTAATGAGTATTGATTTTCTAGAGTTTGGTTTTTAAAAATTGTAAAGGAATACTAAATTATCATATGTATTGCCAACTTAATTTTAAACTGACAAAAAATTCAATGTATGAAATGGAAAAGGTCGGAATTGAGCAAAGTTACGGGTGGCGTCCGCGTGGGTAAAATTACAGCTAGGGAGATGTCCGTTGATTTAAATAACAATATATGTAATGATTATGTTATTTTATTCTTATCAATACAACGAGTATTTTGTGCTTAATTTTTCATTTGTTTTGTAACGGTATATCGTATTTTAGTAAGTATCAATAGTCATCATATTTTAGTTAATCCATTTAAAAATATAATTATCTGAGTAAGCCATAAAAAAAACCAAAACTGTGAAATTCCGGTACCTATTTAAAAGCTATATGGACTAGGGTACATATTTAAATATTTCATTCGAAATTTCTAACCGCTGCATAAATTATCATTTATCACTAACAGGTGATATATTCTTTGAAATATTTGCATGTAGAGTGCAAATATTCCATGTAGAGTGGTTGAATAAAAGATTCTCAGTTATTCGTGATAAAAATCTGAAAAGTATTTTCGATTGAGTTTTTGTTTTGGATGTAGAAAACATAAATGAACCACACATACCTAATACATGGCATTCTTATTATACAGCTGAAACATAGGTATAATTCTCATCTCATCATTTTAATAGCGGATACATAAATACTATTGTAAGCACATTGATTGTTTTTCTTTATACGTAAGACGTAAAAATGTATATGAATATAATATTGTTGTTTATGGGGTAGTAAGTAAATTATATTCCTACCTACTTTTTTCACTTATACAGCGATATAATTTTTTGTGTATCAGAACATAACCGGACGTGTTAAACGTAACCTCAGTAGTTGTAAAACTTAATAGTAATATTAAATATGTATCGCGGATTTACAATATTATACATGTATTTTATCAACGTATTTTTCTTTTTTATTAATAAACAGGTATATGCCAATAAAAATCAAAACTCGTTCCCTTTGTCGGTTTATCGTAACTGTGTAATATAGTCCTACATAACTATAGAGGTACTTGGCTGGAAAACAATAAAACGAAAAATATAAAACATCAATATGTCTTGCGCGTATCGTCGTTTACTTGCGTACAAGAGAGTGCATAATTATAATTTATCATAGTACCTACAATCAAAGGCTAAAATATGCACACTATATTTCACATTACCAATTACCATAGACGTTTTATGGTTTTTGTATGTTTGACTTGATTATTAGGATAAAAATTGAAAAATGTTATAAATAGAAAATATCAAGTGTCGAAATATCTACGAAAAAACCGAATTTGATCATCTTCATTATCTCAGCGGATACATCGCATGGGGTAAATCCTCGGTGGTAAACCATCGCCGTATTACACTGTCTTTGGCGGGAAAAGAATAATACGAAAAACACAAGACATCCAGTGCCTACGTGTTGTGCACGGTCCGACACAAGACTGCGAGTTATGTAGCAGTACGACAATATCATATTATGTACCATGTGATACCGCCTGTGTGGTAATGTGGTGTATACCTATAACAATAATAACAATAATAATAATATAAATGCACATGGTAAAAAATGTAACGTAACGTACATAATAATGGTAGAATAAATACCGGAGGCATGCGCCGCACATGACAAGATTCGCGATGAACTTGCGCGCGGCATGTGCCCCCGCGGGGGTCATCGTGCGTGCGTGATATTTAGACAGTCTGGCGTCCTCGTTGGTGGGGGCTGCTGCGGCGTACGCGCGCGTCGCGGTCGTGCCGGCTCGCGCGCGTCTGCCTCGTCCAGTCGGTGGTACACGCGGTCCGCGCCGGTCCAACTCTCCCGTATCAGTGAGACACACGCGCCGCTCCCGCGCGCACACACCACACGTTTCCCTCGGAATAAAAAAAAGGAAAAAAGAAAAGAAAACCGTTCGTCGCACATACGGTGGTGTACGCATAACTAGTAATATCGAAATAATAATAATAATTCTGTCGTCCGTCTCTCCCCCCCCCCGCAGGTGCGGGTGTGCTGCAGTGTGTGTCTCCGTCTCGTTCCGTCTCGTTCCCGGTCCACCATCCAACATCCAGTAACATAGAAAATACCTCTCGCAGCAGTACACCGTCTTGTCGCCGAACGCTGACAATATTGTATACATGAGCTCGAAAGTAGCTCGTGTAGCCAAGTGCCCGCTGATCGCTACGCTGGCCGTCATGTCCGTCGCGGTCTTCGTGGCCACGATCGCGTGGGCCACGGTAATCGGCTCCCAAGCGATGTCAACCCAATACCTCGTTGACCGGGTCACAAGCGATTCGGTTAACGTCACCGCCGCCGCTGCTGCTGCCGCTGCTGAATTCATCACCGGATTTGATTTACAGTCTGGTAAGTACCAAAGTACCCGTAAAGTACATATTATATATTTATGTTATGCGCGATAGCATATACGATAATATACGATGCCGCGTGTGACTGTTAAATTTAAATTTCAAAAAATCCGAATCAAGTTGAATTTCTGCATTGAAATATTGTTCTTTGTGATTACGATTGCACTTTAATTTTTATGCATATTTAATGATATTTTTTCCAAGTATCGGTTATATAATTAAAACACGGAATAGCGAATAAACAACTGTGTAAAAACACAATACATTTTTTTCGCACATACATCTATACTATACCACAATGATATTATTTATTTAACAAATAAACAATCTTACGCTGGGTTACAGAAAAAAGTTGACAGACTTGATGGATCCACCATTAGAATTGGTGTTCAAGGGGCCGTGAAAATAATTTTAAAGAAAGTTGGTGCAACTTGACATTATATACACCTTATTTTGTATAGGTACCTACCCATACGTTTTGAAAAAGACGTATTTGTTTTTTAACTAAAAGTTATAGTATTACGATAAAGCAACAACTAATTTAAACAAATTAATGCGAAATATGCTCCTTAATACAGGCAGTTTTTGTTAACATTAAATATTATTCTAATAAATACGGCTTGAGAATATACATGTCTTGTGAAAATTTATCATAATAGAATTGCAGCGCCAAAAAAATACCTTTATACCAATAAATATAGAGATATGAAATGTGTACGTAGGCTTAGATAAATAAAAACGCGAACTGAATTTTGATAAAAAAAAATTTACAAAAATTAGTCCATAAAAAGCTAATTTACGTGTATGGTTTAATATTATCTTTCTATTCTATATATATATAGTTTGAAATGTATATTTATAGTTACTCGATGAATAATACAAGTTAAATGACTGTCATATAATGTAAAAATATTAACCATTTACATAATAATATTGATTTATTAACCTTATATCGTAATGATTATTAACTATTATGCTTCGATAAAAATATATTTGCCCATTCGAATATTATACAGCATAAAAAAAATAAAAAAATAGCTAACAGCTCTATATACACACTTACGTGAAATTCTGAAGAAGGTTTAAATAGTTCATTAAGTATGTAATGTAAACACTAAACAGTATTCGTCAAAATGTTGAGTTATATTGTTTTTGTATTTTAAATACCTAGTATACGAGAAAAGAATCGCCGAAAACATCATTTCGTTCTTGGATTCTTTATTTACGTTACATAATACGTTATGACCTGACCTATATAATATGTGTAGCTTGAGGTTTAACGTTATAGCGACCAACTATTAAAAACTATATAAGTAAATTTATATTTGATTAGGATAATTATATATATATATATATATAAATGTTAAACAACATATAAATGTTAAACATATCATTTGAAGAATCTAATATGCAATTCATCTAAGAAAATCAGAAATAATTTTGCACTTAAGATCATCGAAGAAAGTGACATTTAACTATTGAATAACATATAACGTAGGTGTAATTGAAACGTTTTTTCTATGAAATTGCTTTGCTTCGCAAAAGAATACATCAAATACATTACAGATGATTTATAATTATATAATTAGCAAAAAGGGATTCGAAAATATAGTATGTTTATCGTGTGTATGGCAAATGTTATGGCAAATATTTTACGTATGGACTTTTTTTTTTAATTATTGTATTTTAATAATTAAATATTGGATTTTAACAATTTATAACTTTAATTTTTAAATCTTAGGTACACGTATATTTCATTCAAAGACATTGATTTAAATACGAGTATATATATGCTTACATTCATACTTCTTACGTGGTATTTTTCTTAGGATTACCACATGATGGAACTGACTATGGTTATTGATGTTGATAAAGTGTTTTTATCGTTTTAACACGATTTATTATTTCCTTTATTGTGAACTGTTGCGTTCGAAGTTTATTTTTGTACTCATTTCAATTACAACAATAATTGTGTGTATTAAATAATATATGTTTTGACAAATAATTATGATTAAATAGGGCTGTTCTGTGAAACCTCGACAGACGTCTTTGCACTGCAAATAATATTCAAACCGATTCGGAAACTCTTTTCTGTGTGGTTGTATTTTTATCCTGGCAAAGTGCCATACATAATCATTTCTTGCAGACATTTTATCGATGAAATGTTGATGCACTATTTTCATTATTTTCCTTTCACTAACATTCTTTTGACAGTTTTAAATATCATTGATGTTTTTTTTTATTATTGCAATTAACTTTAAAATAATTACATTTCAGTTATCATATCATATTATTATAATATTTGGTCACCCTCATTTCTCTTTTATACTTAATGAATTATAATATTTGTATCCGTATTTACTGTCATTTGCATAGTATTGTACTTTATTTATACCTATATAATATATAAATAATAATATAATAATAAAATACATATTATGTAGTGAATATGTTTTAATTAGATTGTTATTGTTATATTAATTGAAAAAATAAGTAACAGTTACTTAAAAATAAAATTGTTTTTTTTTTTAAAAATATTAAAGATATACTTACAATTCGTTGTATTACTTCGCATTAGTTTGATGCTAAATTATTATTTATATTTTTCCCGCCATCATTATTCATTTTAAATCAAATTTAAAATACATTCACACGCATGCACGTCTAATGCATTATAGTATGATAAACCTACAAATTATTTTTTATTACATAAGAAACTTCCAAAACACGCATGGAGTGAACTCCTATGATCTTCTGAAATTAGTTAAATATATTGGTCTTTTTTTCAGAGATTATATTTTATACAAAATCATATCGCATCGAAAAATTAATGCATTGCAATTTTGCCTAAACGCCCGATAGAGAATGTAGTCTCTATAGACACTTAGGAGACGTAGGCGTGGCTTGTAGGTACGGTTGCTAAAATATCGCTCACTAAACAAACCGCGTTCATTCAAGCTAACACCGTGCGGCAAGTGCACATCTCGTAGTGTACGTTCTATGTCGAAGAAAATGTGTTTTGAATAACTAACCGATCCATAGGTAGATTTTATAAAGCTTTCGTGTATACTTAAATTTGATTATTTTTTAAGTTTAACCATTAAGGGAATTGTGTGCACATAGAGAGTTATAGTTACAGGCGTTGTTGCTATAAGACAGCTTGAAAATATTTTAAGTTATATAATTTTCAATATTCATTTATTTAAAAAAAATTGGCAGTTACGTTGGATCATAAACCGTAATACTATAAATATAGTATTTCGATTAAAAATATGAATGCATTTTGCATTAAATTTGAATAGTAAAAACTATATTATGTTTTGATTCTAATTTAATTAATTAAATTTACTACTCGTATTAACAATCATCAAAACATCATACAATGATGTCATTCTTTCTTATGCTATGATATACAAGAAATTAAAAACTGATGTAAAATTTTGTTATAGACGAATCATGAACATTATTTATACCGTGCCATAACTATTTGAAAATAATTGTTAAACGTTTAGTTATAATTTAATATTCCTTTTTTTCTGAATATCTGAAGTACAGAGGTATCACTAATTACCATATTTTACACTTAATATGTAAATTAATTGTATTTAACTAAAAAAATATATATTTACTATAGAGTAACACTATTTACCTATTAACCTATTTATTGTTAACAAAACATTTATAGACATAATAGTAGGTTTTTGGTCAATTAAGGAAATAAAGAATACTTATTTATTTTCATCTACATAATTATAATTAACTAAACAATGTTTCGGTGTTACAATTAACTAAACACATTATTAATGTATTATTTATTCATACATTAACGAACGTTGCGTTTGATTTGGGAATTATCCTTCGCTTTTTTCTTTACCTAAAATTAGTATTCCTTTTAAATACCTAAAAGTATCTCTTTTAAACGTATTTTTTTTTTATCCGTCCTTAAACGAAATGCCTCATCAGACATCGGTAATACCCAGCTCTATGTAACCATGTACGCATAAGAGGGTTTTCCTTTTTTTCTTTTTTTCCTTCCATATGTAACACTATATCAATTATAATTACGCGTCGCATTGTGCATCGAACGGTATAAGTGTTGCATGTGAGAAATACGTTCTCCGGACGAGTAACTATAATACACTAATGTCTATAATACAGTGTACACACACACACATACACACACACACGCACGCACTTGACTGCGACAATTTGACGACGTTAAGTAGGGGACACTATGCGAACGCATCATATATCCACGGTGGGTTTATTCATACGGCGAAACTGTCAACAGGCGCGTGGTCAGCAGATTGCCGCCACTGGCCAACGGCCTCAAACGTGTATTGTGCGTACGAACGCGATTTACGGTGACGATTTGTTCTTTCTTTCGTACATATCATATTATTATTATTATTATTATTTATTATACCCTCACGATCTGAATGAAAAATCGTAGAAACTGGTTGAGAAAAAATAACAATTTACTGATATATGGTTCCAAACAAATTTACATTAAGTATAATATATATATATATATATATGATTTAATATTTTTCGTGGGCAGAATATCCGAGATACGTTTTCATCGTAACATAAAAATCATTTTCAATGGCTTCATTGACAGTTTAACGATTATAGCACGCGTAGTGTACACACTTGTGGCACTATATAAATATATGATACATACCTACCTAGTTGACAGAGATACGTTTGGGAGAATGATATTTTTGACGGTTTAATTTGAATTTAAAGTACATATATGCTATGTACATATATTCTCTTTCGTGACAACAGAAAGAAAATAGTCTATTACGACGACCACCACCACCAACGATTTCAAGTATTTCGCACTGACAATAGATTTATAAGTATTCAAGAATCGAGATGCGCGTTAACCAGAAAAAATTAAAATTATAAATATATAGAACGTTTTGAAACCTTTAAAGTTTATAATAAAAATAGGCACGCTTTCAAATTCATTGCGACAGGCGTCTGTTACTATAACTATTGGGACTATCGTAACAAAAACCATTCTGAAGTCTTAACTAACACAATTATATGGACAGAAACGTGTATTAACTATAAATTTAGAATGCGATCAAAATTATTAACTTAATTATTGATAGCTATAGCTTAATTTCTTCCATAGTTTTAAGTCTGAACGTTCGTTTACGGTACATTTTGATATCTTATACTATAACCGTCGTTAATCGTGATGACTAGTGTTGGTTGAATCATATTTTATAATTTTGTTGGTTAATAAAATCACTAATTTGAAAAATTTACTTATGAAAAGAGCTTATTTTTAAAACTGTTACTGAAATTGTACGAAATGTACATATAACTATAGCGGGTTTCCCAACCTTTATAAAAAAAATATTCAGAAGTTTTTTTTTGTCTTTGTCAGAAAAAATAGTCAGTGGAAACTAGCCATTTCTATATAATTCTCAGTTTTCAGTGACCAAATATTTTTTTGAATGAAGCTGAATGGAAAGCATAAAATATTATATGAACAAATAAAGAATGTCATGATAAATTTAATAAATTTTATATTTTCGGTGTTTCCAGACATACTTTGTTTGTGGTCTGCTTTTATGTATTTTATGCCTTCTCGAGCTCATTAATTTTCACTGAACCTCGATGAGAGTGTATACAGTGTAAATACAAGCTACATGAACTACATTTAAATTGTTATTAATGATGTTGATAGTTTTCCAAAGTAAAAATTTATTTATTTCCGATTTCATCCCTCTGTTAATAAATATGTATCTTAATGTACTAAAAGCGATGCAGAATGATTTATTTATAATTCAGCAAACCAAAATTTAATATAAATTAATTCTTTCATTACGAAATCATTGAAGTTCACGCAAATACTGTAACGAGAAGTCCAGAAACGATGTATTCTGTTCATTTTTGAAAAATCTATTTGACACATTCATCAAGGTACTCGAATTTTAGTACAAAAGATTCGACTACCTGGTACAGGATTCTTCCTGCGAGTTAATGATATTATTAAAATTGAAAAGCGTTTCAAATAACCTCTAAAAAAAATATGGACGGCCATTTGAAGATAATACCTGAGGTTATTCGAATTTACCTACACATGGTTTCCAATTTTTGCACACGTCTAAAACCTCAAACATTCATATTGTACAGTATTATTAATTTCCAGTCCACAACTCTCTAATCGTTTTATGGCTTATTAGTAAGATCTCCACACAGACCTTAATGTTATAATAAAGATAATCTCGAAACAAGCTTTTGAACACTACATAAAACGCTACCACACAAAATTACTAAATCATTTTAATCCACTAACATCCCACTCTGGATTTACCAGGTACAACTCGTCGATTAAGAGTGAATATGACCTAGAGACCTGTTGAACTAATTGTATTTAAACAGCCCGAGCTCGGATAACTCAAAATCAATCATTATTATATTTTTTATAGTGATATCGATATTTTCTCTTTTTCAGTCAAATAGTTTTTTCCTTATAACTTAATTTATCGAATGTATTTTTAATGTACTTATTGTATTTTATGGTCGGTAAAAAAAACACACACGCTTGATTCTATTTTTATAATCATCTCGATTCTTAAGTACAGGCTAAACTTCAATACTTTTAATTAGGTTTTAAATGTATATTATATAAAGAGCCCCAGACACACTTATAAACACCGTACACTTATTCGTGTAAGATTTGAATGAAGATCGTACGCATGTTTTAATATTGATAAGAGCAGGGCGTGCGTTTTTTATTATTTACTTAACTTCCCGATGGAGGTTCAGCAAACTAATATTCTCGCCACAAACATGCTCGGTTTGGTGATCATATATACACACGCATGTATAGATTATAGGGCCATAGAGGAGATGCCATTATGCCAATTAGTTATTCATTAATAACTCAGTTCAGTTAGTTTATACACTTTTATTCAGACATTATGAAAATATATGAATGATTTCTGAATTATAAATTTAAAAAAAAAAAATGCAATAAAGCGTACTTAGTACTTACCTCAAGTTCTATCGCTGTACCTTTCTTTCGCTTATTATGTTTCATTTTATAGTAAACAAATAATTATCTCTCATGGTTAAAATTAATTTTACCCGCAGCTGTTTTTAAAGATGCTTAATTATTCATAGCATTTAAAAATATTGTATTTATTAATTGCCCTATGTGGGCATACTTAAAATTGTAAGATTGTCAAAATTATCAATTCAAACATCAAAAGTCCAGTGAACACTAGAGATAAGATAATTTTCACTTAAACGCGTACCAAAATAGATAATGTCTCAACATTATAAACTATTGTACCCTATTGATCTGTTAACTGTAAATTTCACTGACGATAAATTTGTCAACTGTAGCGTCAATCCAATAATTTTTATTACACGATGACTGATCGAATATCGTCGATGTTGAGTATTGTAATGCAAAGTTAAATCGCTGAATAGTTTTTTTTTTCCACTGTATTCTTGAAAATAAACTTTTAATTAACGCCAATTAAGTTTATTTGTACGATTGATTCACGATTGTCAAATTATGTGAACACAAAATAAAAGGAAGAAAATGAGCAAGAAGTGTATCCATGTGACCAGTCAGTGGCGTGTCTAGAAATTTTTCACGTGGGAGGGGGTCCTAATATAAAATATATAAACACTTCTGTCCAATGTATAATATAGAACAAATGCCGGACACATATATGTAATATCGTCTACACAATATATTACATTTAATCCATAAAAAAACATTTTTGTACAAATTACATTGTGACAAAACTCATTTAAATTATTTTCCATACAATATTGAATAAATCAAAAAAAAACCTACGGTATTATATACGCATGATTCAATTTTAAAAATCTCCCGTTTGTAGAAGGATAACAACCCCATATAGCTTCCTCCCCCATAAATTCACCATTGTGACAAGTTGTGTACGAACATTTGGCCCTAATACAGTAAAATATAAATATCACGATTGTCGACAAATCTAAATATTTTAAAATCTAATAAAATCCAAGATTTAAATACCCCATAAGCTATAAAATAGTATAAAATAAGTATAAAATATTCTATGACAAAAACAAAAAAATGACAATGCGAAAGGTTATAAATATATTTAAAGGTGATAAAATGAATGTAAATGAATATATTTATAAGTATGGTATTAAATATATTATAAAGTATCTAAAAGTAATAAAACGAATTCCTAGAAATAATAATGACAAATAGCTAATATACGTACATTATATCTTATTAATAATTGTTATTGGATACGTTTAATAAAGTGTTTAAGCTTTATTAGTAATTATCTCATAAATAATTAATTTGAATAGTCATTAATATTGAACCTTATTCTCGAGTGTTATATTTTATACATGATATTTAAACATTATTTGTTTGATCTAAATCAATCGTGGTACATTGTCACAAATACATACAAAAATATGTATTTATATAGATTGTAAACAATAATGGTTTCACTATAATATTATTTTGATTGACATTATTTATGCGTACATAATATTCTATTTCATACTGTTCAGAAATACTCTATTAGAAAGTACCGATAAACCCTCCATAATTAAATGCTAATTTAGAGTTTGATTTTAATAATTAACAACTTGTATCCAATGAGAATCAAACAAGAATATGCATATCAAATATACAAAATGTTTTCTTACCACAAGACAATAAGCATGTTATTATATAAACAGTGAACATTTTTTATATTAAAACTCTTGAGCACGTATAAGTGTTATTTATTTGATCTGAAAACAATACGAGTATATTCACTTTTACGCCGTGTGTACCTAATACTCGTATATTCGATTTTAGATTTTATTTTTTTAATTTAAGATCCTCTTAATAATATTTTTAAGGTTGGACATTTAAAAATATTAACATTATTACGAACAAAAAAACATGTTGACTTAGAATGCCTACAACTGTATCGACTATAGGTCTTTGCTAAGTCATGAGGATTTTGTAAATTGATTTGAACTCTTGAATTCGTCGTCAAGTCTTCTGTAGATCGACTTTCCCACAGTCTTAAGTGTTGTTCTTAACATTCCAAAATAATTAACTTTTGGTGATTTTTTAGGTTTCAAAATTTTATAAAATTTCAGGAGACAAGATCGAACAAGTGGGGAAAGTCGATCTTAAGTAGACTTTACGAAGAATTCAAATCAGTTCACAAAATCCTTAGTGCATTAATTGATTGATCGGTACGTTAGTAAATATAAAACGTCTAATCCTTATGTTCCTCGTGTGATAGGAAGAAAGAGAAAATCGTGGCTTCCAATGATATATAATAATTTTCTTAAAATAGTTAAAATATAAATAGTAACCATTATTGAGTAAAATAAAGAGTTATTCCAGTGTTATCGATACAGCTAATCGTAATAAATGTTAACAAAATATAATATGAAACAATACACGTCTTCGCGGTAGACGAATAGCCGGTATACCTATATATTAATTTTATTCTTCCTTATGTATGCGGTCGGTTGAATATTAAAAATAATTGAATATCGGATTACAATGTCTACCTGTAAACCCTTGCAGGTGATGCTGCCGTGTACGACTGTTTCTTATATTTAACATATACCTATATACGACTCGTAATTTGTCCACGTCAATGATTAATGGTCAACAATGTAAAATGGACCGAAAAGAATGAAAAACTGAGTGAAAAAAAAAACATCAACAAACAGCGGGAGCTGTACAGACAAAACAACAGGTTTCACATTAATTGTTCGGGGTATAATACGCACGACCACGCGGTAATAAACAAACGGATATGAGTTTTTACCCTACGCGCACTGATGATATGATGCGCACACCGGACAAGGGGAATAGAACGTTTCTAAGATGTGTATACGCGCGCCTCTGAAAGAAGACCGTTGAAAGAACGTAGCATAAATCATGAAGTCAAAGATTCGAGGAATAATATTTTTCACACTTGCGGGTGTAGTCCCGGTCGATCCCGACGCAAACCGTTTTCGACGAAACGATTTTTAATATAATTCATTTCATGTAGATAAATTATGCATCTTAAGCGGTAGAATGTATTTACTTTTTTTTACCAATATCTCAATACTGAATTCGTTGAACGATCACGTCTGCATGTTAGTTAAAATGTCCCAGTTGGTGGTATACCTATAGTATAATTAACTATATTATACGAGTATATTCTAATTTCTAGCTGATTTATCCGGCTTCGCTCGGGAGGTATTTTACTATTTTATGATGCGATGCGGAACAACAAGAGCAATTAGTACTACTTCGACGAAAAAAAAGAATGTTTTAGATTAAAAAAAGCGTAGGTACCTGCTAACGTCATATACTCTAATATTTATTTTTGTTTATTCATACTATACGCATTTACATATACCTCAGTCGGTAGATTAACATATTCAACAAAATTATAAAATATTTCCTAGATAACCATAGAGTAAAAAAAAATGTGCACCCAAATGTATACCTCCAGCCAGGGGCCCAACACTATTTTCAATTTTGACCCTTAAAAATGCGATTTTGGGAAAATTCTTTCTGATTGCGCCCCCCCCCCCCACCATACATACATAGTCATGAGTAAGCACTTAGTACATTTCCTAAACATTTCAAATTGATCGGTATTGTAGTTTCGGCTGCCCGCTGATCAGTCAGTGAGTGGTATTTTAATTTTATATACACAGATTCATTTGCACAATACTATTATTGAGGACATGATATTTCTTGGTAAACATTATTGTTCGTTTTTTCTCCGCAATGTTCTCTATAATTTAAAAATAAATCCTTATTGATGACTGGTTAAGTAGTTCGACAGCAGTAACAAAGATTCTTATTTTCGGCTTTATATAGGTGTATAATATAAGTCACACGCATCCATACACCGAAGTTGTACTTTAACTTTGGAAGGTATTTAATATGAAGTATTTACAAGTAGTACTCATACAATCCCACACTTGTAAAATTGTTTTTCTACATTAAGATAATTTATCCATTGGCGCCTTATTGCACAAATTGAGCGTATAATACATTTTAAACTAATTATTCTGCATACGTTTATCGCACCATTATAATATGTTATGTAATTTGCTGATTTTAATTGTTTTTCATTTTAATAAAGGTGCGCTGAACATAATAATGTAACTTCGAAACATGGCAATCAAATAATTCTTATCTCTAACATAACTAATACTCTCTTATTTACCTTATCTTGATTAATTAATTAATTAGCATTCGCGGTATACTAGTATATTAAATAATAACTAATCGCATCTTTGTTCCGATTGAACTGAAGTTGTGAGAAATAAAATAAAAATTGTACTCAAATAGAATAAAAACACGGTTTTCTTTACTGAAAGTGAAAACGCCAAGGACGTTTTTGTTTACTTTGACGAATACAAACATGTAAGTAACAATTAATAAAACTGAACTCATAAATTTTATTTGCCATCTTAAAGTTATCCGAAATCTGCAGCGCGAATGGTTGTAAAATGTTTTGGTATACGCGAAGAACAGTTGATTGATTATAACCAAACGAAAATTATTTTTATCGGAAATTTAATGACTCTGCTACAATTTTTGTAGATACATAATTCTGGTTTAATTAGCGTATTTAATTTCAAATAACTGTTGAGTTGGTCGATTTCAGTTTTGAGTAAAACTATTATTTAGATCATGTGATTATATTAGATAATTTGAATAAACCCATAATGTACATGATTAGCCGTATGGGAAATTTATTTGAAAACTTATTTAATGAACGTCGTATTGATAAATTCTTAGGTATCACATTTTATCATATGTACCCATAATTATACGCGCCTGTACGAGTATATTTGTAGTCCGTACTGCACATGCCACACATACGTAATGATTTTTTTGATATGTCCATGTTATATATTTAATACTCATTCGAATCGATTTGCATTTCAATCGTCCATATTATAATAATACATAATATTATGTTTCATTGTAAGTTATTAAAAAACAATTTGACTTGTATAGGTACTCTACACTCGTTGGATACATTATTTGATTCGTAAAAGTCTTAAAAATAGAAAAATTTGCCTAGATTATTATGATATAATATTCGTTCATTGGTTAGATAAAAACACATGTTTCGTGCAATCGTGCTGATTGATGAGGAGATTAATTTATAATATTATTATTCTTTCTGATTTTAGAATAGCTAAACAATCAATAGCTTAAAGTTGACTGAACTTGAAAAAAAAAAGTTTTTGAGATAATGATTTGTAGAAACCATTTATATTGGCATCCAGTCTATGGGTCAAGAAATCTTTTTTATAAAGCATATTTTATCATTTTTCTATATAAAAGTTAATTACTACAATACAATTTCTGAAGTATAAATACATAATTAATAAAACTATTATTTATTTATTTTATTTATTTTATTTATTTTATTTATAATTGCAACTGTAATCATCTTCTTCATTATTTAGATCATTTCTTGTCTATAGTTATATAATATATTTTTGTAGGTACAATTTATTAACTTCATCTTTAACATACAAATAAGAATTAGTTTTCGATAAAGCTAAGCATAACAAAATACTATTCATTTTTTGGTGAAAACCAGTAATTTTGTATTACGTGGCTGTCGTTTATTTTCTATATTTGGTGCATCGGTATGTGGCACGATGTTGTGTACACTATAAGTATACTACGTATAGTCCGTAGTGGAACGAAATATGATTTTGAATCACACTGTTGAATGAGATTTGGAGACCAGTGAGGTAACGAACGAATGAATGAATGAACTAACGAATGAACGAACAATAATTGTTCAGGCATAAAATATGGTCAATGTTTGATGTTGCTCCGAACATAGCGTTAAGTTTATGGAGAGGGAAAATAATTGCTGGTCTAATCAAAATTTGCACTCCGTTTTATCGGATTCATCCTCAAATAGTTATCGACAAGGTCAAGCGTAGTGTGATTTACGAATAAGACTGGGTTAAAAATGGCATCAAAACCGAAAAATTGTAGATATCGCCCACGTTATTAAATATGATGTGAAATATTTTAATAAGTAATTAATTTTTTTATCTGAATTTAAAACCAGATTGTAATGACGAGACCTATAAATACAAACATAAGATATAGTTCATAATAAAAAGGGTATACTGATGTATTATGTTTATTTAGCACACAATATTATTAAGAATTAATAACAGAAATCATTTAATAATTTTTAATCTAAATCTAAATATTCTGTAATCTACAGTTGATTCGACGACAATAGTTGAAAAATAATGATATGTACAATATCCGTTTAGACGAAAAATGTTGTTCCCCAATAAAACATGTTTTTACCTATATTTTATTTGATCACGTGATTATGATATTTTATATTATCTGGTGTCATAAATAAATATATAATTTAATATAATAAATCTAGTTTATCGCATTGTAACTATAGGAGTACAGGACTTATTTATTCGAATAATGAAAATAGCTTGTGTAAAATGTGTTGTAATTATATAATATTTGTAGTACATTTTCTTCTTGTGATTATTATCGTTTAATGTATTCTTTACCGACTAAAATTACATACATTGGCACATTCCATTTACTGTTCTTTGAATTTGACAGCATTGTAGTTATAGTATATTATTAGCCCCGAGAAGAGAATTAGTATTATCCTAAAGGTTCATTAATATTAATACGCGCTAATTACATACCGATGTGCGTACCACGTTGACAAAAATATTATAGCTTGAAAATTCACACAAAAAACAATCACCATCATAAATCAAAACCTTAGAAGTATATAGAATTATAGACTCGCAATCGTAATATTTTCATAAATTGAGTCTTTACTAGTTTTCTATGGGTACATATTATACCATTGGAACTTTTTGAATATTTCGTTATGAGAGTATAGTCCATGGGTCAGTGTATACTATGTTTTTGGAGGAAGCGGTATTACATATAAGTCAATCTTATAGTTATATTTCTTCAATTATGAAGTATACCTACGGCAATACGATTTTTTATAAAATTGATACTTACTCGTATATCTTATGTATTTATTTAAAGTTTAACTCGCACTAATAAAAATGTATTAGTATAAAATTTGAAAAAAATTGTCTTTATAATCCTGTGACCAATATCAAAATCAAAGATTATACATTTTTATTATTTATCATAATTATTTTAAACATATTTTTAAACAAATATATATACTTAAAACTCTAACTAATAAGTTATAACTTACAATCTGAGTATCTGAGAAAATTAACAGTATTATATGCAAATCAATTGTGAACAATGAAAAATATAATATATTAATTAGAATTTTTACATTTACTTAAAAAAAGGAGTATATAATTATTTTTCAAAAAATAAAAACTGTTCAAGTAGATACATATGTACGTATTATTGTAAATTAATCTCAGGAATCTTGAAATATGAGAGCTATATTATAAATTTTATTATAATCTATCAACTGTTTCTATAATTTTCTTCCACGTAGGTTTTGTGTGAATTTTTAATCAAAACTATCGAGTGAACAATACATAGTTATACGTACACGTGCGCGTAAGTGTTAACATAATAATAAGTATAATACATTGAAACCATTTAAGGTAACAACAACAACAACGACGTGTGATATTTTAAATGACTGCTCGAACAAATTCGGACGGCAATCCGTTAATAGTAATCGAATTAGAGTCGAAAACAAAATAAAAATATTTTGCAAAACTGAACTTAAAAAAAACAATCTAAATAATTACACAAAGAATTATTGTTTTTCACTCGCTCGTTATTCCGTATACTGCCGAAATTAATATTATTACATAATTACCGTGTTCGTTGCGTTCGAAAAGTCTTACTCCGAATAAAATAAACGAACTCTAATCATCTCGTAACATGGTGTGTGCTGACCTTGAGGTTTTGCCGTCCTGCAGAAGTCTTGGCGTCAGATCATCGATCTCCATAGTCCAGCGCTATAATATATACTCGCGTAATGTCAATGTATACACGCGCGAACTCGCGTATGTTCGCCATCATTAATTGGCTCCTTAAAAGTTTTTTTTTCTAAAAATAAAACCCTTAATTGGTCTAACGTCATCGTCGTATAAGTATTATTTTTTTTTTAATGGTCTCACCATTTTTTACTATCACTGCCGCAACTAGGTCTTGTGTGGCCCCAGTACGAACAATTTTATGTTGACCCTACCCCTTCTGAAATATAATCATGTGGATGAAAGCTTTTTTTTACACTATATTGTTACTATACGGCCCGAGGAGCGATGGGCCCCGATTGCCCCCTCGCCTGGATACGTTTTTAGAGTACCGATTATGATGTGTATGATAAAATTTACTACTTATCAAACATAAGATCTAAATATAATAGCATTGCAATTATAGAATAATTAGTCTACAGACTACAATCAATGATAATAATTATTAAAATATCTATTTTCTATGAACGCTGGACGTTGGTGATAATTTTATAAAATACGATTGTATGATAAGAGAAGTTACGGGAAATATACGGACGTGTATGCCGTATTAACGAGTATAATTCGACCATCCTAACATCACAGTCTTTCAATAACCGTGGTTAGCATTGGTGCGTGACGATAAAAATAAAAATCTTATTTGAATACAATTTATTAACATGATAATAATTCTGTGGTATGCAAATTTGTGAAAATTTAAAAATATATATCACAAATATAATATATTGCAGTAAAATACGGTTACAATATAAAATTATGATATATTATTTGATATAAATTTACCTCCTCCTCCCCTAGTAGTGAGACTAAATACGCTCCTATATGGCCCATAGAAACCAACCTCCATAACAAATTATTTTTGTTACCTTGAAATGTTAACACTACTTATATTATTTAAAATTACAAAAAAAGTGACTACCTATTTTTTCCAAAATCAAGTATTTTGTCAGACCATATTATAGGTAAATTATTCGCAATATATTAATAGTTTAGGCCGTTTAGGGGAAAATCCATATTTGCTGATGTATGAAAATCTGGGTTTTATTGTAAATTCAAATTGCGGATTCTAAATCCAGATTCTGGATTCTTTAATATTAATTTTTCTCTCTCAGGATTTAGAATTTTGAAACTTCGAATTAGGATTCTTTTATGTATTATTGCATAAGATATTAATAATGATAATTTCACCTTTTTTTGGATTAAACTACAAATAAATTTAATATTTTGATTAGAGTTGTGAAACCAGAAATTTGGATTCTGCGGAGGCCCAAAAATCTAAAAATCCGAAAATCCAAAATTCGGATTTATGTCACATCACTACTCTCAAATGTACTCTCCTTAGAGTTTAGACCTATAGAGTTCTGCAAATGCCGGTGCCCCAATGTTTTCCAAACGGAGACCCTTTGGCGGTGATGTGTACTCCCGGTCCACCCGCTAGCTAGTTTCGGTACTGTACTCTATAATAGGTACTAATATAATATTATGCGCACGTCGCACTTGCTGCGTATTCCAGTCGTCAATCGCGGAACGTTGCGCTATTATAGGAATTCCCACAAGTCCAATATCCATCTACACGCGTACAAGTATCTTCATCCGGGGAACGCCACCGGTTACACGTACATGTGCGGCTCTCAACTGACCAGAAAAAGTCTGGATATTATTACATTTTGAAACTTGTGTTTACAAGTGCTCCCGGTCGAGGCGATCGAAAATCCAAGTTTATCCGTGCGCGGCCGTGGATTCGGTATAATGGATCTTTTTGGGATTGATATGGTTCGATTAAACTACCGCGTGTACAAATACGATTCTATCGAATACACAATTTACTGTTCGATTTCGACAACCTTTAGCGATTACGTGTGTTCCCGAAAAATATGGTCTTATTCGTCGACGCGCGATCATTTATTTTTTCGTCCGTTGACACGACGTATCATAATGAGTAGGGCGACACATTCAATTTCGCTATGCCACGCTTTGTTTAATGGACATTAATTATGAAAGTCCCGAGATAGCTTCTGAATCTGAAAAATATTTTCGTCTGTTTTAACAATTATCCTCGGCCACCGCATAGCCGGCGAAAACAAGTAGGTGTCGTGTCTTACGTTCAAGCAGTTTTCTTATTATTATTTTTTTGGCTTTACAATGATATATTATTATGTTTATTTCTTTGTTCGGTAAATACATTGTTCGGGTATAAACTAATAAATGTATCTGCAACCACCAAAAGTTTTCACGAAGCGACTTTGTATACCAGCGATTGGAATTGATCCATCAATGGCTCTCAAAGTAGGTCATTTTCGATTTCCTCGCTTCATTTTTTTTTTAAATTTTTTTCGAGTATTAAGGAAAAATAAAAACCACTCGGAAATAATATTAAATTTCGTCCAGCAAGCGTTAATATTTATTTTGATAATATGAGTAATATAATATTTTGTCGCTCGATATGGTATATAATATGCGCATTGATAAAATTAATTCGATTGTCTATGTCGAATGACATTATTCAAGTAAGGCGGCCAGTTCAAAGTATGACAAAACTGATTGTTTTTCGCGAACAATGAAAATATATTTTTTGTAATTTTTATGATATCCATAACTCTCGCATTAATATCCATCTTCGCTCAGAATCGTATTTCGAATGCGATGGTTTTTCATCGTTGCTTTTGAGAGTACACAAACACATAAGATTATTATTATTAACTATACAACGCATGTATGTTAAATTTTTATAGCTCGAAAATTCTGTATCTTGTCGGTTTTTTATTTTTACATTTGGGATGTGAAGCTGATCGTTGAAATATTTCTCCGAGAAAAGTATAATAATATTTTATTACAAAACTCTTGCTCAATCTTCTAAATACAAAGAAAATAATAAATTACTTTAATTTGTTAGTGTTTATCCAATGCCAATGGCAATGCACTGATTTCATTGTAGAATTATTGTTACCCGTTTTTATAGAAATTTATTATTTTCCAAATACAATCGTATTGAGAAAAAAATAATGTAAAAACAGTTTCTATACAACAAACGTGTTGTGAATACTCTAACTATGATTTGTCAAGTGAAATAATAAAAACAATCAATTACATAAGTTATAACATCATCATTCATTAACGGTACATTTTCACAATAGATACCGTGAGATAAATTATAAATAAATCAAATGGTGTAAGTACTGATATTTTTCTAGACTTTATACTAATGTAATAAATCAAAATGATTACATAATACAGAAAAGTTTCTTAGATTTATTAAGGTTAAATAAATGTATATAAAATACATTGAAATGTCTCGGGGCCGCAGTCCATACAAATAGGATATTCGCGTAAAGAGCTGAAATCAAAAGTATAGAATAGGTTTTTAGTTTTTACACGTAGGTATACGATTAGATTATACAGGAGAGTGGTAGTGCCGCTAGTGGTCGTGAAATCGTAATTAATTCGTCAAAGAATACGTTATCATTGCACTACTCGAGGAGTTTATTTTAAAATAAATATCCTGAAAGTTTGCGAGTTCAAGCTATACGTAGTGAAAAAAATAAAAGAACGCAGGAACTTGGATATTTTTAAACTCTTTACTCAGTCCGAATACAATGGGAATTTCTTTTTAATTTTCCCCACAACCATAAGCGTGTTCGAACGCTGCGCACGAAATAATAAAGTAATAAATAGTGTAAAAATAAGTTGAAAGTCTCAAGTTTCTAAATATATTATTTGAGCTATTATAGGAAATGTATATACAAAACGACCTCTATAAAAGTATTGAAAAGAAACGATTTCCAGTTGATTGATAGGTTTAGGTTTGACTTTTGTACCGTATGTACGTTATAACTGAAAATGAAACGGCTGATAAAAAAAAAAATAAAAATAAAGAAATAATCGAACGAATTGCTCGTTGCAAGACCAATATTTATTTTCCTTTTTCGAATACATCCACGTCTTCTGCAGCATTGTGCTGACGTCTCGGAACCGTTGGCCGGTTCTATGCTTGCAGAGTGTGTGTTGTGCATGGTGTGGCTGTAGCGAACGTACTGCGATAGCTATATATATATTATACTACGTGTATACACTATACATATAATCTAGTTGTGTGTACGTGTACATAAATGTCAGTACGCGTTACGGGAAATATTATTACGTCGCGAAAGCTTTTAACTAAATCACTATGCGTTTTTATTCGTTTCGCTTGAACGTCTAAAGCCATACCGTGAACTTTACTGCAATTTAAAGAAAAACATAATGATGAAATATATCATCAACGATAACAGACGCTAAAAAGTCCTCACATACGTACAATGGACCGAGATGTGCAATAATTTTTGATGAAATTTCTTCGATAAGTAAATAATAATAAAAAAAAACAACTGTAAATAATATTGTTCTTGGCATTTTCGAATGCCAAGAATGTCTAGATCGATATGTTGATTATTTTCACCATAATACGATAAGCGATTACTTTTTTTTTTACGGTCCTTTCGATATCGTTTCGTTTGATGTCATTGCAAGTACACAGGAATCGGCCGGATACCAATTTTAACCCACGGCACAAAAGGATTTAAAAACCTCGGACAGGCAATCGCGCGCATTACGTACGGAATTATGATTTATACTGCAATACGTCATTCCGGTTTAATCCAGATTTATTTTCTTCTTCTCGTAATAAAAAAAAAAAAAAATCCGCATATTATTCTGTGCGCATTGCACACATAATGTGGTGGAAAGATTTGTGTCAGCGCCCCGTTACAAACGGTAGTGAACTACCTGCAGCACATCAGGTTATAATGCATTATTCATAATAATGAAAAACTTTATTATAATACACGAGATATTGAATTCCACTTGAATTACCGATAAACGGCATTCGAGCAGAACAAAAACGAACCGGTCGAGTATAATATTATGCAGTAAAGATATTAATCGCTCGATGTTATTTGTTCTTTTTCATACACTATTGTACACCATATAAAATAAATTATAATTTAATTGATAAAAATGTACAACTATATCATGTACGCGACTGGTTGAAGAGCGACCGTTTACTATTTTTATTACCGCACACGTACATTGTTCTGTGTAAGCTCAACTATGCCACAATTATATATTATATATTATGAACTTCCATCGTTAATAAATTAGACACAACCATATAATACGTATACGTTCCACGTTAATTGATAATTGGTCATGATTAATTTATATACCGTCATTGTATAATTTTATAATAAAGTTAAGCACCTGTAGGTCAAAACCGAAGTGATAATATACTATAAATTATAATAATATAATACTGTCGAGCGTAAAAGATATTGACATCGTTACGTGCAGAATAATGAATACCTATACGCATTTAATTAAATTGAAAATAATACGTGTAGATTTTTGAAAACATTTTAATAATAATAGTAGGTAAATCATAGGATTGCTTTAAATTCTATCATTTTTGTCGTTATGGTAACGTACGGGTCGTTTTATCAATATACCTATAGAAAACGATTTATTATTTATTTTATTTTATTTTGTTATTGTATCATGGTATAGTATTATTTATGCAGCGTTGCAATTAGTTTTAAGATTCAAATACGTATATTGTTTTATTTTATTTTATTTTTTTTTTTTCATAAAGTTTTACTGACGAATGTCATCTTAACTTATTGTTAATAACATTATTTTTTTTTTTTTGACATTTAGAAAATAAATAACAAATTAAAACTACATTAGTGATATAAGATACAAACGGCTACATATATGTAATATAATAATAATATTATAATATTATAATTTCATATTAAATTAAATAAAAAATATATTGTAAAAGGTATGTCAAACAAAACGTTTGATAATATTAAATACGAGTACATACCTACTTTAACATAAGATATGATATGACGGGTAATTTAATAAAATTTTTCATTCGAATAAATATTATTATAGAACATAAAATCATTTAATAGATACATTTCCCGATTATTGTAATCTAATATAGCTATCCAACCGAGGATTTACACATTGAGATATCTTCTGAGATAATACAGATAATCAAATTCTGTGATTTTTTTATGTGACTCATAACGACTACACATATTTCATATTTGATTTAAAAATTTTTTTTATATTTTATAATTTTCGGAAATTTTTCTTTTGTTAATGAAAATAAAACGTTGAAACGTCAACATTTTCAGAAAAATAAACTATATAACATAGTTATCTTCAAATTTTTCAAAAATAATAAAATACAAAATTATTTTTTAAATTTTTTACCAAAACATAAATTAAATTAAAATAATAAATATTTGTAGTCTTTACTCCTGTGAGTCCTATGAAAAAATTGGATATCTTCATTATTTCAGGATATATCACAATCCTCGATGGGACACTCCGTATATTATTAAATTAATAAATAATATTATAATGAACCTAATTATTCTTACAACACTTTTGATTTCCTTGCCCGCAAAGTATAAATAAATACTTATGTTTTAAACGTCATTAGTCATTACAAAGGTGTACGATATATTATACACTAATGAATTTAATTAATTTCTTCGAATACTTAAAAATCGTACACCTCGACATAATCCATACCGGACCTACGTCGTTGTCGGTACTGATCGTTTGATAGACAATACCGACTATACATATATGTGTGGAGGAATAATAAGCGAATAATAACGTGAAAAAATCATGGCGATCAGCTTAGTATCTTTCGCATTCCTTCGCGGAAAATTCTAAAACTGCAAAGACTTGCGATTAATTGAAAGAAAAAACGGTTCACTTGAATGTCTAGCTCTCACAATAATTGCTTATTTCTTGATATTCCCTCGTGATTTTATAAACATATTTACATCTTATTACGGTATGTGTTTTGAAGTAAAAATGGGTTATTATCTTTAATTAATTAATCATTATTGAGCATAAGGATTTTTTGTAATAACAAAAGTAGGTAATTTAAAATGAGACGTAAGTATTAGAGATGCGCGTGGATAAAATATCGATTTAGATACATTTTTCCTTATACTTTTTAACATTTCGAACTAATTTTTCAATTCATTAATTTATGTAATAGTATTTAATAATAATTAAAAGCATATCGTTCACAGTTTAGTCGAGTATAGCTATTATAGCTACGCTATTACACGCACCTACATAGACAGATGTTTAAAAATTAATCTTCACTACGGAACATATGGAATATGGATGCTTATAAGGCGTTAGACTCTTAAGGTAATAAGTAATAGGTAGGAGGTATTGAGTATTCACCTTATATAAACCGTAAAAATATTTCACTATTTTTATCTTTTACGTACTTTACTGAAAAACAACGAAAATAATGAAATATTTATATATACACGCCTCTTGGTTTTGTATTCGTATACGAATAAATTACTTTTCACTCTCTTATAATGAAATAATGACGTATCATAAGAACTGTTTAATAATCAACACTTCACATTAGTAAAATAACGAATAATACAATACACAAAATATATATACATTATATATACTCACCCAACGTTTACTCTTTTTACCGAACAATTGTCATTTTTTTTTTAAATATTATAAATTACTTATTTACATATAACTACTTTGCGATTGATATTTAAAGTAAAAACGTAATATATATTCTTAATTTTAAATTTCTATAGAAAATTATTTTAAACATGTGTAAATATAAGACAATATATTACGAAGGTCCGCTGTCTATGACTTTTATCCTTCGTTACGGTTCGGTAATTTCTTTCATTTTTTTGTAAGGTAAAACTAATTTATTTTTTTTCTTTCTGGTTCCTTAGATCCTCAATCAAAGGTTTTTTTATTCATCCCCCTTCGTCTGATCTTATCTTGTTATTGAGAAACCAACATAATAATACCCACTTGTTAAACATGTTTTCATGGTACTCATACAGGAGTTGTGATACGTCTTTTAATGTATTATTTTTTTCTTTTTAAACGTGTAAATATTTATTTTTCATCATGCCCTGTGTAATTAACCATGTATGGTATGCTTTATTACTCTCTTAAAATAACTAAATTAAATTGAGTTTGACTAAACATTATTAAAAACCCATCTATCCATCAAAATAAATACATATCAATATGATGTATCTGATTGTTTTTATGTTTAATTAAATATAACGGTCGGGCTTAGTATAATATTATCGCGTTATTAGTTTACATATTCAGTACCGAAGAATTCAGTATTACACGACTATAACACGTATTGTTAAAAATAAGTTACCAAATTATAAGTATGACGTGATGGATTGGTACCAATATTTTTAGAAAAAAAACTAGTGTTATGTAAATAAATTAAAATTAAAACGACCACTTTTAAAATTTGTTTATTTTAAAATGATGTATTATAACTTTATGACTTAAAAAATCCCACCAATACCTATTTTAAGCAAAATCTAAAGAAATAAAAGTGTTTTCCATCGAAATAAAATATTTTTTAATAATTATAAATATTGGTATATATATTTTATTTTTTATTCTGTGTATTATGATTTTTTATTTTATGTTATTGTGAAATAAATATATAAGGTCCGACTCTCTGATTAAATACCTATGTTTAGAATTTTAGATTGTATACTAATTTTTTTACATCTAGAACTAAAAATATTTTTGTTACTTATCGATTTTGGTCATTGAAAGTATAGTATGATTTTAGTGTTTTTTTTTGTTTATACATAGATGTCCCACGGGGATTTAAACAGATCAATATCTCCCATGTTAATAGAGATAGTCAAATTTTGAGCAACTCTGTGAAAAGGTTAGGTTATTTTTAAAGAAGTTTAACTTCTTATTTTATAATTTTTGTATAATTCGAAGAAACTAGAAAAATTATTAAAAACCAAGAAGTTAATGAATATTGGAATTTGAGCCGTCAAAATGTACAGAAAAATAAACCCTATAAGATGGCTATCTTCAAAATTTATAAAAGTTATAAAATACAAAATTAATATTCTAACTTTTTTAAGAATACACTAATTACCAAACTATTGTCAACAAATTTTCCTTTGCCCTGGGGATACTCATATAAAAACCAGAATTTGATTATCACTATTAAAACGGAAGATATCGCTCCGTGTAAATCCCGGTGTGACACCCTGTATAGAAGTACATTTGACTATATAAAAACGAAAATGACAGCATTACAGAAAATGTATTCATCATGTACTGTAACATAAGACGAATGATTTTAACTCCAACCACAATTGGTAGAAATATCAAATAAACCACTTTCGATATTATATCGTCTGCACATTTTTCAGGATAAGCTTTCGAATTGATGTTACCGATATTTCGTTATTTATCCTTTTATCCCTCATTTATTTTGAACAAAGCATTTTAAATAATACTATTACCGTGATTCAGTGATTGCACTTTACTAACACTATGTACTCTCCTTAAACATAACGTATATAATATAAAAATCATTTTTAATATTTTGCCTTCGAAATAGATTTGAATAATTCGTTCGAAAACGTGTTTACTGATAATTTAAACTGACATGTATATTTAACACTTCCAATGTTATAGATTCGTCATCAATTTCGGAGACAAAATTATTTTTTTACATACGTATAGACGTATAGTTTAGTCTAACAAATAGTTTTCATTGAGTATTTATGAGAATACTATATATTTACTCGTAAGCTATATCAATAAAAACGTATTATTTCATTACGACTCTTGTCATTACTAAATTCAACTAATATATAATATATTTACTTCAGTATTATGCTTAAATAAATAAACGCATACATCATGATCATAATAATTTATAACGAATGCATGGAAAACGTTAACGTTATTTCATCAGATACTTTAGTAAAATATTATACGCACACACTTATACACACGTTCAAAATTATCGTAACTTATTTCGTGTACGTTTTTTCGTTAAGAAAAATCGTAGATAATATAATTATGATGTTCGAAGTACAATATGTGTTCAATGCATAATATATTATATGGTTATGAATAGCCTACCATTTTTTTCTTCTTTTTTTTCATCAATGAAGAACACGTACATCCAACACTTGTATTGGTACCACACGATCGGCACACATCCGATGTAAATAATATCGTGGGCGTTTTGATTACATAGGCCTGTAGTACAGCCGTATAGATTATACATCGATGAATGTATTAATACTTTATGCGTTGCTGATAAAACGTTACATCTTAAGACTCGCGTGAGTAGGTTAGAAAATATATAAAATTTCTTTTTTTCACACGAATCGCATATGGCCATGAATATATACGAATAGTGCACCCCGGGGTTCTACACATTTTCAAAACCGGTAGACAGGAGAGTCTCTATAATACGTACGATAGTATAATTATTTATTACGATATAGAATAAAAAAACAATTTTTTTCAAAACATTAGCACCGTAAAAACAACGCTTTTAACCACTATACGCTATAGTCAAAAGCGAATGTGTTGTAAACCAAAACGTACGATTAAATAGATCTTAGATCTTTAAAACAATATGGCCAATCTCAACTTATGGTTTAATTTTAAGTTATTTATTTTATCGTTTAATCGAATGAAGGTAATATGCTGCATGGTCACATGTATAACACAAGTGATATGTTATTACACAATGCAACTGTGAAGACACAAGTTAAAATTATTTAGTAAGTTTAAATGTCTATTTGAAATGCAGTCATAAAAGCAGTCAAACTGCTATAAAAAACACTTAATATATTATAGCCTATTGCATATTACTGAAACTTATTACTAATTAATTTACAATTAACAGTATAGCTACTCAATAAATGAAATAAATCAAAAACATTCGATATACCTATCAATGATATTGAATGAAATATTTTATAAGACTACAATATTTACAAAATTGAAAATGAATAAGTAAATTTTATTATTTTATCGATTTACATTTCAAAAATATGTCTATTTTATTTTGTGAAATTTGATGCTGTTCATCTTATATAGGATTGACTCTATTGATTACATTTTAATGCAATAATATTTTTTTGACTATTCGATACAACAATTATAATGCGCGTTTATTGCTCAATTGTTTTTATAATTATAGCTTCCACCGTTTAATAAGCATCCCCGTTTCACAATATTATTTATTCAACGACTAAAAGTTAACGATAATCGTTTTGGGAACAATATCTAATACTTACAGCATACCAACACAAATACAAATCTTTGTAAATCTTTCATTAAACATTTTATAATTTGCATTTTCCTTAATTTATTAATATATGTATACCAAAACGTTGTACAGTATTTTAGCACTCTTATGCTGTATTCATGTAGGTACGAATAGTTATTTAGGTTTTATTATAAGGTACCTATACAACAAGTATACACATAATATATTATAGAACTCGGAAAAGTGATACAAAAACTAAAACTAACATCCAGTGTATAATGACATGTGAACATAATTCATTTTCGTTGCATAATTCCGTATTATATACGTGTATACTCGTATTAAGTGCTGAATGTTGCAAATTAGCGAATAAGACAAGTTTTTATATATATATATGTATGTATTTTTTTTTATCGCAACTTTGTAAAAAAAAAAACACACACACACACAATTAGTTACGTATAAGACAAGTTAATCGAAAATATTGACCAAGATGATGGCGGGCTTTCTAGAATAGTATGTGTTATCCTCTCGTATACAATAATGATGATAAAAGTAACAGTGATTAACCGCGCGACTAGCGTAATAATTTTAATTGGCCTTATAATGGGTCATAATGGGACTGACTGATGGGCGGGTCCGTAGCCCGAGGGACAGTAGCTGCTGAAAACCGTGTGAAGGATAACCTCCAGATATAATAATATGTAGGTATAAAATAAATAGAAGACTTGCAGGAAACGTAGGAACAAAAAATAAAACCTACTTGACCATCACGCATTCATCCACGAATCTTTAAAATAATTTAATTACGATTATTATTAATGAATTATAATTATTCAGCAGGCCGTATTTCGTACGGATGGTACCGTTGGACCGAAATTCAACAAGTTTGTGCCACTTACCCCTGAAAATAATATAATGTTCGGCCACCGCGTCAAGGCTATACGGTCAAAAGTTATGATCATGATTTTTATGGATGTTATCTGCAATGGGATATCACGTTAAATAGAATAAGTAAATAATACATTTTTTCATATTTCGGATATACAAAACAAAATCGTTGTCCGGCCACGCGTATCGTAATAGTACACGATTTTCACATCTCGATTGGCCGTCAATGAGTATATAGGTACACCATAATACACGTAATAAGATTGAAACACTCAGGTACGTTCAACATTCTTCTAAAACATTTATAAGAAGTCGGTAGGTACAGCAGAAACACAATTATTTAAGACCGTAAGTAATGAACTGCAATTATTTATATTATATTATTATTACGGTATTGTTTCGCGTCCGCCGCGCCGTACCAATATAATTTGACCTGTATGACGTGTCGATTTGAGATTATGATTTCTGGTTTTCGCGGTATTGTGTTTGATTCTAGTAACAGGTCACCATATAATATTAAATGTTTTGTAAATATTGCTTTGGGACTTCGGCTGTGAAATTGAGAGTGAAACAAATATGTAACATTACCAAACAGATTTGAAGTAATGCTTATGAAATATAAAAGGTTCACTTGTACATTAATACATGTGTACACCATATCATGTATTTAGAGAATTTCCTTGTTTTCTCAAAATAAAAAGTATTATCTGAACATTGATCCTAAAATTGTATTTTCTACATGGATATAATTATACATGTATTAGTATACATCAGTTTAAAATGAATTAACAAATTCATTTTGAATGAATATTATATTAACTGTATAAACCTAACCGATTAAATGTACTAGAGTTGCAGTTGTAGTATATTATAATTTACTAGAGACGTATAAAAAGTGGTAAAAACAGGCATTTTCCTAGGGTAACATTTTTTTCCACTTAGACTTTGTGGTAAAATTGTACGTAAGCGTAACACTTAAAACCGACTCATATAGAGATAATTTAATTTGAAAAATTGATTCCGAAACATTGGGTCTGTATATTATAATATTAAACACGTGGAATAGTATATTATATTTAAATTATATTATTATATCATATTATATTATACTATGTGCCTATGGCTTGCAGTGGCCACAAATTAATTTATGTACCTACTCAACGGTATTAATTATTATTATGCTTGTAACATTTATCAATAAAACTGTACCCATAATACGTATGCAGTAGAAAGTTTTAAAAATATTTCGGTCGCATCAAACTAAACATCAAGATGTTATAACATAATATACATATTATTATTATTATTATTATGTATACTTGTATTATAATAACACATAATCATGTAGGTACATATATTTCGATGGCCGTCTACGACGGTTTATTAATTTAGAAATATTTCCCTTGCGCACACGGTCTAGTATTCTAGTTAATATCTATACACACACATTACAATATTACATGGGTACACGCTATTTTTCTTCTTCAATGCATCATCATAGGTACACAACAAATGTAAATAAAACAACTCCACAGATCCAACGTATTGTTATATTGAAATACACTGTTTGTTAATTTAATGTACACATGTATTCCATGTATAGGTACAATGTTTTATTCAATGGGACAATTTAGGTTCGACTGGCACAGCTGTTTTGATATTTTCGATTGTTTCAATGGATTTGTCAGGTACCTGTACACTTAACTTCGGGAGACAAGTGAAGGCCAAGTGCACTGCACAAGCAATATAATAAAAATATTTTTATACACAATTATGATACGACTATCTATATTCTATAGAGTAAACTACGCGCGTGTGTGTATGTATTACATAATAATACGTTTATATATATGTCAATTACCGGCATTGGTAAAATATAGTAGGAAACAGGAAATTCATATACCAAATTATTTAAATCGAGAAGTTTTTTTGTAAATGGCGGGTGGGCTCCAGCAGTTAAACGTTTGGGCAAACAATGAAACGTATCGTGAATAATAAATAAACGTGCTCGGAGTCGTTAGTGAAATGGGGTCAAAACGTGTACACGCCTACAGTTTTTGGAAACTTTTGAAGTATTATAGTAGGCGGAGGCAATTCAATTACAAATTATGCGGCCCGTGGCTCGGGATTATTTTGATTTAACAGCTATTGACATTATCGTTCGTTGTTATGAAGTGATTACAATTTTTTTTTTTTGATACCTACCTGTATTCTAATAATGTTCTGTAATAAGTTCGAATTTAGTCCACTGAACCAAACATACGAGTAACTATTTCTTCTATGAAAAGAAACTCTAACACAAGTTCTACAAGTGATCGATGACTTTTTTATTTATAATTTATAATTGTATTGTTTAGATATTTTTTTATTGAAACAAAAAATCTTGAGTCAAGTTCAACTTGTTTGTTTAACTCGTTATCCGTCTTATATCACGTAAATAAATTTATCAAACCAATGCAACACGTGTCGGCGGATTGCGCTTCCTCGCACGCCTGGATATTCCCTCTGTTTACCAGAATAAGGTTAATGTACGGGGTTCTCGAATTTTAAACACACTCAGAAACACACATACACACACACGCACGCACGCACACATGTATACATGACACATGCATTATATTAGTTCTATTGATTCTGTACAGTTTTCTCTGTACTAGATTAAAGTATTTCCGTAGCTGTCACTTCATTTGTTCGGTAATAGATGTATTATTATACACACATATCATTTTCAAACAATATAAATCTATAATAAGATAAAAATACAAATGTTTGAAATCAAAACGCCTCTGATGCTCGATCGTCTCAAAACCAATAGCACATCGGGTGTGTGCGGATCGTAAAAAAGACCAGTGACTCGTATTGTTCATAATATATTATTGTTTATTCGACCAAGACAAACTATATATGCATACGAGTTTTTGTCATAGGATGCATAAAGTTTGTACACACGCCAAAATTAACGATTTGAAATTTCCCTTTTTTTTCTGCGTGAATTTTAATTTCCCGATTATCCGTAATGTGTGAATTATTATTCTTACTCGTATGCAAATTTATTGCGTGCAATGTTACGACATGAATAGTAATATACATTTTAGTTCTAAACCTTAAACGTATATCGATGAAGTGTATATTATAAGTGAATGCAATTTACTTCAACAATTGTTTTACTTTTTACGATTAATATTTCTTTATAAGAAAATCTGTATAAGGTACATTTCATGATTTTTTTTTTTTAATGACATTTATTATACTCGTTTTTTATAATTCAATTAGCCATGAGATCAATAAT
This sequence comes from Periphyllus acericola, assembly GCA_949715065.1. NCBI lineage: Eukaryota > Metazoa > Arthropoda > Insecta > Hemiptera > Aphididae > Periphyllus > Periphyllus acericola. The sequence continues at coordinate 19,788,525 of OX454265.1, forward strand.
TATTATTCTTTGAAGTCGTGCGATAGTTGGTGTTGTATATATTAAATTTTTACAGTGTTTATGGGTTTTAAAGTTAACGTTTTGTGTAATCGTGTCTATTTTCTGTTGATAAATGGTTTCGATAAATGGTTGCGATTGTGATCGATCGATGTGAATTTTTAAATTTAATCAAATCATCAGTGAAAAGTATGTGAGTAAAAATGAGTTTTTTTCATGATGCATTGGTTTAGTATGTACAGTGGACTGTTATTTATATAAACGTAACGTAACGTATATAGACCTATTTCTCACAGTATAAATGGCACATTGAAAAATGATTTGTTATAAAAATATATGTTACTACCATGATAGTACTGACTACTGACATCATTCATAAATATAAGTCAAGTTATGTGTGTTGACAAATTCATACAAATTTAAATTTACAAACTTATCGTGTTATAAATAGTATTAGGTATATTATATTATATTTTTTTTTACTAAGAATTATTTTCAAAGACTATAAGCATTTAACTATAATAATAATTTCACATGGTTTTGCGATATAAATAAGTATGGTAAGTATTAGGTAATCACTTTTAATAAAACTGACTGAACTGCAGAGAAACTTGACCGTTGAAAATATCGTTACTTTTTGTGTAGCTTATGGATCGTTATAAAACATACTGCTTGTAGAAAGTAGTTTTTAGCCGAAAACATTGTTTTAACATTAAAATATTTATATATTAGAACTAATAATTGGGATTTAAGACGTACAACTTAAATTAATTAGGCTATTATTTCTGCATTTGTTCAGGAGTATAATCACAATGTCATTAGTAATCTATCAACGGTGCAAGTCGTTTTAAATAGGTACTGTTATTGTACACTGATTACCGTATATAAATATCGTGAAAGGTGTATAGTAGAATTCATATTGTGTTGCATATGGTAATACATAATACGTCATGTTAATACAGTGATAGTGAGACTATTTATAGGCGAATGACATTAATAATATATCTAGTAGAAATGAAAAATTAAATCGAGTCGGATATATTGTAATTTATTACTTTTTAAAGTGCTTTTATTATGTAATACTGTATTGCAGCAATGAAATATAATTTAAAGCGGAAGACAATATTATTTTATGATAAGAAGTACAAGAAATTCCAATAAGTAACCTTTATTATTGCCTATTGGTAGTTTGGAAGATAAGTGTCGAAGAGTAGTTTAAAAAAGAGAAAAGATAATTGAGAAAGAATAAAATTCTAATCGGAAGTGCAGTTTGAAGAGGTTATGATGGGCGAGTTATATGCAAGTGAAGTATACTATGAGGATTTATTTATGGATAAATCCACTTATTGATGCACAAGAAAATAAAATGATCGACACAGACGGTAAAAGTGATCAGGTCTGTACGTCTGTAAGTTGGAATATAGCACAGAGAGTAAAATATTTCATTATAATATCTCTTGGAACGAAAATCATTGAACGTACATAACATGTACATGCATTTATAAGTTCATTGTTATAGTTGATCAATAATAATTCGTAATCAAAAGTAAAGTGTTTAAATTTCCTCATCATTAATTTTCGTTTGGTTCGGTTGTAGGTGAGTTTAAATTAATTATCGTTGTGCCTCTGCAAACATCACGGGAGTCACGATTCCTTATTCGATGAGAACTCATTCCTGAATAACGTAGAATAGTTCAACGGTTGTCGACCTCTTTTATTTTTTCGTTGATCTTTCATTACTTGCTATTATATGTTATAAGTGATATAAGATGCGAGATAATCGTTTGTGCGGTTCAGCTATTGTAATGTTGGGTTCGGCATAACACAATCGTTGTGCATAATATACTTGAATAACTTTACTATTATAAAGTTGCGACTTTACGAGTTGAACGCTTTTTCATACATTTGTTATTATTTCGTGCGGGAATACAATATTATTATGCATAGTACGTGTATTGTATTATGTACAGCATCGTGTTTGTCATATTACCCAAACGGTTCGTTTTATTGGAACCAAAATAAGACACATTAACATGGTATAATACCATCTGACGAGAAATATATTTGTACGTTCTATGCCACAACCTCAGCCGTATATAGTTTTACGATCTGACCAAAATTTTTATATTTTATTCTATATATTTTTGGCATTTCCACTGTTATAAGATAACGTGTATTTGCGGTCTTCGTCGTCCAGAAAAGTTCGGTCCACTTAATGTCGCCTGTTAATCGCGCATTCATAATAATGCTGTACATATTTTCTTTGACCTAAATTTAAAGAAGATAAAATTAGATTTGTTTCAAATTCAAGTTTTTATAATTATTATAATTCATATTATTTTTAAAAACGTTTCAAAGAACAAAATATGTTCATACACCGTTCATCGGAGATTGTTCGAACAGTTAATTAAATACAATACAAACATGATAATATTGCATACCTATACGAACTGACTGTTAAATATTTAATTGATTTTTATAAATGTATAAGTTATACCGATAGGCCCATACAAAACCGGTTCGTGCAACTTGTTAACCAGTTCAATAATCAAAAAAAAAAATTTATTTCGTCAATATATATGTACGTATATACTCGTATTGTACGATTCTTATACCTAAGTATATATTAATAATTACACTCTTAATGATTACCTTAAATATATTTATAAAAACCCATTGTGGTCCATTTAAGTATAAACACTAATTTTCTAAATTAATCTTTTAATATCTGTATTTTTCGTAAAAATATTGTTGGTAGGTACCTAAATGTTGCAGAAAAGGCTAAAAACTCGATTGAGTACCACTACCCGTATTACATTTGTTCTACACACTAAATTAGTTACCATGGTTTACAACTAACTTTTTCCGTACTTTTTACCTACCATAGGCGTGTCTACGGGGGTGGAAAGGTGGGCACTGGGCACTGGCCTCCCCAGTGACTTGGCTAACAATCTACCTTGGTTAAAACTATACATTTTAAACAGCCATCAGTTATATCATTATCAACATATTAAACATTATACCACAGATAACATCAAATCTGTGATTATACTCTCTGATTGGTTTTTAACAATTTGTCAAATTTGTCGAAATTTGTCAATGAGTTTTCGTCACGACCACGAGTGTAACACGTAGATAACTTTAACAACCGTGGACCGTGGTTTTTGTGAAGAATGCCGGTTTGTTTTGTTAAATAACCTGCAGTAGCCTGCTGCATGTTCCAAATTATTGAAAAGAGCGACGCAACGTTATTTTTAATTTATACAAGTTTAATGCGATATAGAAATATATCAAAATAAAATAAAATAGTATTTTGATATCAAATATTTTGTGTATTACACTGTGATCTATGCATAAGCCACAAATTTGATCATACCGAACTTGTGTTGTACATGCCTCATGGTGGTATTTATTAAAAAAAAGATTGAAAACTTTGCATGACTTTTTCATGCCAAATACGAGTAGATCAAAACAAAATTCTGGTAAGTTTATATTTTATACTTTAAAATAATATAAAATTATGTCATAAAACAATAGGTCATTTATCCACAGTCTATACATATTATGTAGGCTTTTATTTAACTTATGAATTTATAATTGCAATGCGTATGTTAAATCCTATTCTATCCTTAGTTTTAAAAGTAAGTGTGTATCTGCAATCTTCAGACATAAATGTATTAACTACTGTTGAACTTGTTAAATCACTGAAACAATCTTTAATATCATAAAGGAACGATGAAAAAGAATTCCAAGATATTTTTAAAAAAAACTGTTCAAATGTTCAATGATAATGATATATTTTATATTCCAAATTTGTAAATAAGTAAAAAAATTAAATTATATAAATGGCCTCTCCAGCCATGGTGGTTCTGAAAAATGTAAAAATGAAGAATATTTAAAACGTCCACAAATCATCAGTGTAAATATTAGGTATCATTCTATTTTCTTGAGTATTAAATCAAACAGAGCAGAGTATGCAGACTTGCACACTTACTTTTACGACTGTTCCGGCGACAACGGTGTAGGTACCTGCACCATGAATATCATTCCATGTATTTGTGCTCTTAGTAAACGAACAGATATAACAAGAAATGTTGGTACCTATACAATATGTGATTGAGTAAATGCACTTAAAAGACCGGTCAGCCGTTAATGGTATATTTTACGAACAGCCCCCATTAAGATATTATTATAATAATATACACCCTATGGGAGACTCACTTAACAAATATTATGGTAGATATGTGTACTGTAGCCTGTAGGTATAGTACACGTAAGAATACATTTTGAAAAATCGTCATTTGTTAGAAGTGTAAAAACGGTTTGATGTTTGATTTGATTTTAATTCCACCCGAAATGAATACGAGTATAGTGTAAATACGATATTATATGAGTAACGATGTTAATATTATTACATATAATATGTACATCTTGTGTTTATGTAATACTTCGAAATAGTTGTTGGTTTGAATTACAACATATGTTTGAAATTATTAAATAATAACAATAATGAATCGAGCATCTTACCACCAGTGATCACTGAAAATGAATAAACATCAAATAAATTATGATTTCGTCGGGACTGCAGTATAAACAAATCGTTCTCGACGAGACGATCGTGCGCGTCCGTTATAATATTATTATACAATACAACATATCCCAGATATTATAGGCTCTCATCGGGGCAACTGCAGATCGACTGACAGTATAATATATTAGTACATCGTAGGCAGAGACGGTGTGTTTAATATATACCTATATACACATCGTATACACATGACTACATGAGGGAATTAGATTTTTCTATTCAAAACGCTGGACAATGTCCAAAAATTTCTTTTATAATCCTTACTTGACGCAGAAAAAATAAAATAAGTAAAAAAAAAACAAGTTTGAACTCCATAGTTACACGGTGCCCGTGTGGTTGCACGTGGTGGTTTTCTTCGGCCTTGACAATGAACGTTGCGAAATATTTGCATGCTCTACGCATAGAAACTGAATTGATTTACCGCACCGGCCAGGAAGTCACGACATTCTCCGAGAACGGCTCCTTCAGATTCGTTTTTTGTTACACGATAGTACTTATACCTGTACGCCGGCCGCGGTAACTACTTGTTAAAACATAGTACCCATGAATAGGCAGCGGTAGTTTTGAACCTGCGCAATTTTCCTTTATTCACTGCATTCGATTTATTCGCTGATTTTTCTTTTTAAATGTTTTACAACATTTATTTCAACGTTACGTAATACTGCCGCAGCAGCAGCAGCATGTCTGCAAGCATATGATAATATATTGTCATTGATATATAGACGACGATGATGATGATTACTTAGCGGTGGCGAATCCAGACATTTGTCACGGGGGGTGGGGGCGCATAACCATGTGTACAAATAGTATAAGTAAGCTATAGCTTAAGGAACAAAGTTACATTTTATAACAATTATATAGAAATAAAATAACATAATACCAGGGTATTACAAATTTAAAGTATATTTTATTTTTCTATATTTTTTGTAATTTCTTTAGAAAGTCAATGAACTATATATGTTTTATGTTATTTTCATTGTCAGTATTTATATCCTTGTGAACAAACATAAGAGCCATCAGCCAACTCTGTCAATTTTTCTTCTCCCATTCTCGCCCTTAACCAAGTTTTAAGTAGCCGTAAAGAGAGAAAACCTCTTTTTGCTTTTGCGACGGAAATTTGTAATGTAACTATAATTTTAATAAATATATTTATTCATTTTTTTTTAACTGTCTTTACCATCTCTATTTAAACGGCAAGGTAGTCTTTATAATTATAATTAAATGTGTATACAATAGTAAACCATACCCAATACTTGACCAATAAATATAATATACATTGTATAGGACCTAATAATTTTTTTATTTTTTTAATAAACTATGTAAATATTGGATAGTAATTTGCATCTAAAAATGATTAAATGTCTCATGAACAGAATTTGTATTTTTAAACTCAAGATTTACTATGATAAAAAACTTTCTATAAGCTTAAGTTCTTCTTCAAGTTTAGCTGAAATAGTATACTAGGAATTGTTTAATATGCAGCTGTACTGGTTTGAAATGATTTGTTTTAAGTTATTCAACCTTATTTAATTTACTGATTCAAGACTCAGCTGTATGTACAAGAAAAAATAACGGATTCTTTGAGATGTACATACTCTATTGACATTCTAAAAGTTTTTTTTAAAATAATTATTCAAAAATAATTGGATAGTTGTTTTTTGACGTGTATGGAAAAAATCTTTTCAGGATTTGGGCCCACCCTCCTTGGATCCACGCCTGTAACTTAGTTGGACGTTTCCTAAATGTTTACGACATCATTATATATGATATTGGTATAGGAAACAACATTAAACGTCATGTCTCACTATTGTGATTCGTGATACTTTTTTTTAAACAATATTCAACTAGTATTAGGTTTTTGTTTTCAGTCTCGTCGACTGGGACAGCTTAAAAGTAGTATACATTTTTGATTTATATTTATACTCGGAAGTTTAAAATAAAAATAATCTCAATTAAGGTGGTAAATGGAGACCAAATTTATCTTTTAAAAATCTACTCAACTTTTTCCGTGCAAAAATAATTCAGTTTGATTTGATTTCAATAACAGAATATAAATGTAAATTTGGATTTTTTTTCAAATATATTCAATATATAATCAATTTTATTATACACATTTGGTTTTTTTTTGTCTGTGAACATCTAAAAACATAAATTAGTCATGACCTTCGTGACTTCCAATGGACTCGAACTAACTAATAGTGGGTTTACTTTAAAGTACCTACCAACGCTAAGTGTGAATAATAATCAGTGTGCAATTTTGAACTTCTGTTATCTATTAAAACATAAAACACGTGTACGTTGAAAATTGTGATAAACCTATAAAAGTCATAAGGGATCTGGTTTTTCTGGACTTCAGATTTCAGATTTCTGATATGTAAATTTCAAATGTTTTTATCACCGTGTACAGTGTATACTTATGTCACATTTCAAAGAGTAGTATAATATTTTCCGTTTTGTACAAATATAAAAACTAAAAATTAAGATTCAATGATGGGATTAGAAAAAAATATCAAGAGATGCCCTGTCCCCTCCATATAATTAAAAACATAACTATTATTATATATGAAAAAAAACAAATATCACTAAAGAAAAATCTTGGCCGTCCAGTCACCCTGAATTACCATCAATTTGCGTCACTGACGAGATTACAATTTGTTAAATAATAAAGTATAAGACTTATTATATTTTCATTAACGGCTATAACAGATTATTTGCATCTGCATGGCAGTATATTGGATATCAGATGTTAGATTCTTAGCATAATAGTTCGTCTTCTAAAGATTTTAATTGTTTTATTTTAAAATAAATACGATTTTGGACTAGATATAACTTTTTTTTTTCGCGGCCAATTTTCGTAACGCTTTTGTTACCTTTGTTATTTATTAACATTTTATTACCAATTATTTACCAATCTTGCTATTTCGACAGCTATAAACAATATAACGGTAGACGATATTATATTATTCAATCGTCACATCGAAAATCTAACTACGATGAATTACATTTCATACTTCTCTCATCATAGATCGTTTTATAAGTGTATGTAATGTAAATATTACTAATAATAACTGAACTATGTTTTATTTTAATTATTTGTAATTGGTTAAAAAAATTAACTTCTAACGTAGCATTACGCTATTCGATATTTTTCCTGTACAAGAAATGATGTCTAATTCATAATTATTATCCCTCAAAGACGTATCAATTATGATTCATGGATTTTCCTTGAAGAGGAAAAATATCGAGTAGCGTCGGAGTGCTTATTGTTTTAACTTAAATCCTCCACGTCTCACCTGGTTTATACATCTAAGTCGTTACACACATTTCCTTTAGAGTGAGGAATAGGATTATTTTCTTGATCAACTAAATCAATATTTTTTAGTTGTTATAGTTCAAACACTTTAAGCTTATATTTGTTCAGGTGTAATTTTTGTAATATATTTATTTTCGTCAAACGTTATAATAGCATTTCATCTACTTATCTAAGGAGACAGACAAACAGTATATTTAAAAATGTATATCTAAAGAATTGGTTTTATTGTATTTTTCTTTTAGGTGTAATTCTTATAAATTCATAATAACAGTGTTTTATTAACGATCAGGTGCAAATGTGCAATGCGATGAAATTATATTAATCTAGCGTTTATTTATGTCTTACAACATTAAAGATAAATTGTAGAACAACTTAGAATTCAAATTAATCAAATTAATTTTTTTTCATAAGTATATAATTTAAGTACACTAAAAAATACTAATAACTGTACACAAAATAACGATTTATACAATAACTAATATAGTGTTTGTAATCACACCGTTTAATATAGGTACCTACTGATTTTATTGTACTGTTATACGTATTAAAGTAATTTAAATTTTTAACGACGGTTGCTTATAATTTAACTTAATTATACTAGCGCTCGATTCTTAGACATTAGACAAAAATACATAGTTATTATTGTTTTTTAATTCTGTTCAATAATTTCAGTCCTAATAATAAAAATGTACGATTACACAGTTTCATGGTTTTTTTTTCAGGCGAAACTCAGACGATATCTATGGTCCCTGAGTTTATAAGAAAAAAATCATCATACATGGACTTGCAGAACACAAGCCGATTTGAACGGGATTACGTTAAACCGGTAAAGTCAATTTCTGATACGTTACACACACACGATATTCTCTACGGTGGTGACCAAAACAAACGTAAGTTTTTCACATTCTGTAATAAATCGCATGCTCTTATTTATTCAAATCAAAGTATAAATTGTTAGTTGTTACCTAACTAATATATTGTTTGTTCGTGTAAAGTCAACAATGAAAAAATACCCACTAAACACCATTCTGGACAATACCGGCACAACACCGCATTCATCTGGGACCCTCATCCTCAGTATGAATTTACAGCTTTTGGACATTTATTTCATCTGGTACTATCTCACGATTCAAAATTTGTTTCTCCTGACATTAAAGTAAGTGAATAAAATGAAGATAATTTATTTGAATACTATTACAGTACAGTTATAACAATTGAGTATAAATTATCGGAGATAAACATTTTAAGAAAATTCCTCAAAACGACCAATTATTATTTAAACAACAATATTATATTAATGTTATTACCGACCATATAGTTGGTGACTATGTACTTGAAATACATTTTGCAACAAAAAACATAATATATCGATGAAAACCACACATGATTAAACATTTAATGGGTGCTAACTGCCAACTGATAGTATTATTTGGGTGCAGTCGTGCAGAAGTGTCGTACGATTTTTAGAACTGATAACTTTTACGTATTTTTTTTAATTGGCTTTACGATATATACTTGCATAATGCATTATTGGTAATAAGCTATTTTATAATATATTTAATTACAAAGGGCATACATGTACGAGTTCATTTGACGTTTAGATTCTCTTTAAATGTCTTAAACAAAGGCCTCCCAGATTATCGGTTAAACTATAAAAAAAAAATGTTATCTTCAAATGTTTACGTAGAAATAACTGGCCCATTAATTTTCTCAAATGTTTAATAATATCAACAAATTGTTAAGGTACCTATACCGAAAATTTATATAAATTATAATACATTATGAACATTCGGAATAAAATCTGGTAATAAGAACTGGAAATTATATCGTACGTTATACTCATATTAGTCATCATACTACATGTATGTATTTTTTAAATGAGAAAGATTTCAAGCTTTGTATAATATAATTATAAATAGTATATACTTTCATAATTGCGTAGCCACATAAGTAATTTTAATCGTATTATTTTACTAGATTCTAGTTATTATATTTTATCCCCAACGAACCATATAATTTCATGTCTAGTCTAATATTATGTAACAGGATAAACTCTTTTAGTATATAATTATTTTGATTTGGTAAAAAAAAAAAAAATAAATACTTTAGCAATATTAGTACAGCTCTTGTTATAAATGTTTATAATTTGAATTCTATACGTTCACATTTTATTTGCGTTTTGATAGACAGTATAATACTATAGGTACATAACTATAGTTATTTTATAATATTTTTAATTTATATTATTAGCGTAATTATACTAAATAATAAACTCAACTCTTAATTTTTACAAAATTTTTTTGTAAAACTATAACAATTCACATTTTTACAAACAAAAAAGTTAAAAAAAAATACTAAAATAACGCTAACAGAAGAATATTAGGGACACCATATTATGGTAGGTACTTGGTTTGGTTAAATATTAAGTATGATATTCATATTATACTTCAAACTTTCTGTGGGTAAATGTCTTACGGGACACTAGTGATTTTATTTATAGTTTGAAAATAGTTTTAAATATAAAAACAAAGATAAATTCGAACTAAGGTTCTGAACAACTGAGTAGGTACTATATAATAAATATCAAATTAATAATGTACTCGTTACTTTATGGAGATATACTATATATGGGTATACTTTGAGATTTAACAAAATGTAGTTTTACACATTATTTAACAATCCATACAAGACAAAAACTTTTAAAAGTAGATCATTCACAATAACATATTGCAATAATTGGATGATCCCTTTGTACGAGTTAACATAAACATCTATGCATTAACTAGTCATTTTTCAGAAAATAAGAAAGCATTGTTTAATGTTTTATCTTAAATCTTATGCTATACATAATATGTTTGATTTTTGATAAAGTCTCTATAAGGTTTTTATCTCTTTTTAAACATTCACACTGCTCAGATGGGATAGAGCCAAGAATCCGGATAATTGTTTAGACTGTTTAGAGTATATAGCGGCACTCGTGAGTCTTATAATTTAATTAGGTACACCTAGAGCTGTTTTTAAATGTATTCTTAACGTAAATATCTATATCACGTAATTATATAGGAGCTCATTGACTACTGTGATTTTATTTTCACGTGCGCGCGTTTATAGTTTACTTTATTATACTACAACGTCTACTACAATTATGTTCGATAACACATGTTCCATTGTCAGGGAGAATATTACGCTGAAAATATTTTACCACTATCCTGTTATTGTATTTTACAAATTCCATGATTTCTGTATAGGTACGATGCATTTTTGCGCAAACCTGTTACCCACGTATAGCTTCCCATAAACAATACGTGTACCTACCTATACATAAGCGAGATCGGATTTCGTATTATTATTATTATTATTATTTGCAAACGAAAAAATTTTTATTTTTATTTTTTCCACACAATTAATTGTTTAGTCTGAAAAGATTCTCAGACGCAGCATGACCAATATTGGGAAAACTAAAATAAAAAAATAAAAATAAATGAACATCACGTTTGCCGAATTTTTTTTTATTAGCCGTTCAATTATGTTTTCCTCGTACATACATGGTGTATGTACAGCATATTTTATATTGACAAAATTATTCGGGAATAATAAATGTCCAGGAGACGCGCGTACAGTACAGGCTACTAACCTGTGTTGAGAACACGATGATAGTACCCATCGATTGTTGACCCGAAGGACTAAGTTTTTTTTTTTTACATCGAATAGCGTTTGTAATTCTTTTTTTTTATTACAATATGTGCTTCGTCCCCAGCAGCGCGGTCTCGTATTTTATTACTTTTGTTATTTAACGTTACACATATAATGTCCATGTAATCTGTCGTTCGTTCACGTGTATATTAAAATATGATTGCGTTGGGTTGTGAAATCATTTATTAATGAAAACCGTTGTTCGAATAAATAATAATATTCAATAAATGTAGCATTCACAATTAAAAACCCCATAAACTTTTTTCATAAGACTGCTGTCGTTTAATTTATGCGAGTTTGATAGTGTCTCATCTTAACTTTCATCCTGATTTAATTGTAACTACTCGTATAATACCTACAGTTCCTGTAGATAATACATCATTTTGTTGTTTAACATCCTATTAAAACTACATGACTGTTATAATTCGACGATTACGGTTCATTAGTATTTAAACGCTTAGGAAAAAGTATTTATTTTATTTTTAATAATTATTTAAATTGAAGCCAGTATTTGTAAAAAATTACTCGAATTTATAACAAATTTAAATAACAATTAATAAATATGAATTTGTAATGTATATGTTTAAAATAAATTGTGTACATTTTCATTGATAATTATTATTTTAATACTAACAATATATACACCGTATAATTAATATACATAACAAATCTATGTTATACGTTTAAAACAACTAAAATTAGCAGTTATTTTCTTTGTCTTGGAGAAGTTAAATAAAGATAATAATTGTCTTACTAAAATTTATAAATACTTTTTATATTGCCTTTCAACTAATATAATTTGGTTGTTCTTAAAGTGTAATTATTTAGAGTAGTAGTAAGTGATTAATTATAAAGAATCGTGAATATTGGTGAATTGCCAAAATATTATTCCTGCATAATAATCATGCCGTATAAATGTTTGATATCATGTTCTATTGTTTCCTATAAATATGTAAATGCACTAAGAAGCTTATGAGGTTTTTAAGTTTTTTTTAAACCAACAAAACAAGTTAAATTATTTTGAAAGTGATACTTACATATTTTGTCATAATAGATTACGCATATGAAGCAAAATGTCACTTGGAGAGAACCGCCCAAAGTAAAAGTGGACGGATGTTTTTATTCAGGAAATGTTTTGGGAGAACCAGGCTCGGCCGTTACCGTGAGCCTTTGTAATGGAATTGTAAGTATTTTGTTATTTAATTTAATATCTAGTTCTTTAATATATTTTGGTTTTATGCTTAAATTTTCTCAACTTTTACAGCAGCTTATTATTTATAATATTATAAAGGTATATTTAGTATATATACTTATATGTTACATAGGTAGTAACAAGTATAGGTAGTACTACCTATAGGTATTAGGTACCAGTATAGTATGAAACATGAGAAAGTATCTACTAAGTTGCACTTGGCATTATAGTCATTACTCATTTGTAATAGAATCATATAATACAAGGTTTATAAATTATAAGTAACAAATAATAAATAGTTGTGAACTTATAAGTATAAAAATGTAGTTCAAGAACTACTATAAACCTCGAGCCTACCAATATACTAACCTTTGCCTGTTCTACAAGAAACTGTAATTGAAATTAAGCAAAGGCAAGTGGATAGTAAATCAACTATCGACGTATGTATACTTATTACGTCAAAAAAATTGTTATTCAGTACAGCTCTACTCAGATTTTATTTCTACTCACATAACCAACCAAACATCATCCTACTATCATTTTATTTTCATTAAAATTGTTATTATTTAATTCATAACAAAATATTTGTAAAATAAACATTTTATGCCGATCTTGGAAAATCCACTTGAAAATCACTTCAAGATGAGAATGCCACCTAAAATAAACCTTGGCTACGAGTTTTGTCTTTTGTAAAAAGCCTTAATTCAATACCTATTTATACATAATTTTATAGAACGATAACCAGGATAACCTTGTATTTTGTATACTTAAATATACGTATTTGTTGTAGTTTTTATTACAACATACCTAATTGTTAGGTATCTACTAATTCAGTTTATATAGACATCTAGTCATAATGATAGTCGATTATATGTATACTTATAGGCTATATTATTTATTATTTACTTAGAACAAACATGTATTCTTGTCTCTTATACTCGGACAGTGGCGAAGCTTGGGTTCAGGATTAGGGTAGACAAATTTAAAATAATATTTTTTAGAAAGAAATTATTTAAACAAAAATACACAAATAAACTTATTTTATTCATAGTACTAACAATTTTTTTATATTATTTTATAGATTAAATCTATTTTTCTATTTTTTGTTTTTGCAAATAAATCAATAACTTCATGAATAAATGTAGGATATGTGGATAACTCGTTCAACGATTTTCACTTCCAGCAAACCACGCATATTTTGTGTACCATGATACTTGAAATTTTCGTATTGTTTTCCCATCAACCGTTTCCAAACTTAAACGTGGTGTTGGTTTTTTCGTTTTTAATTGAAGTTTATGTTCGAAAGAATAGTTGTGAATTCCTACTTTTAAAATTTCACTAATTATATCCGAACACTCCATATTATTAAATTTAAAACACTTCGCGTTCCAACGGGAAATAACAACTAAATGTCTAAATGTATTATAACATAAATAAATTATGTTTACTGTTTACTACAGTATGTAGTTTATGTACTTCATAACTGATAAGTGACAAGTGACAAATACTATTTTATTATATTGTTGAAGAAGTCTAATAATATAATATAATAATTGGTTTTGAAATTTCGATTACGTTTTGTTTTTGGGGATATCCCGGTTCAATCACGATAGCGATAGTAATAACGTGTACATTATCGTTACAGATTATGAGATGATAAAGCACATACATATATAATATATTAAATAGGAAAATTCTTAATACAGTGATAACCAATGTATAGGTATACAATTCTCGATTAAATTGTTCCTGAGACATGTCTCTTTAGTGGCTTGCATGAGGTACCCCTTTATTTGTCGCCCACCACACCACACGGCCATGGGTATGAGACATACTATTTCCGTGTCTCAGAGGGCTTATCTTGGTTGTTTGGACTTGTTGCTCCGCGGCCGAAATTAAACCTATATAATATGCCTATTGTGTCTGTACATATATATTATATATATATATATATATACTTATATGATTAATATTATTTTAATATAGGATAAACATAATTTAACGATGGAATTATGAAAAATTAAATGTAAAATGCCAGTGTATTTACAATATACAATATTATAGTATGCAATCAAAACTGGGTAGACAATGTCTCTTTGTCTCATAGTCCATAGTATATTCGCCACTGTACTCGGAGAACATTCAATTTATGTACCGGGTGTCCAGCGATGTAAATCTTACAATAAGCAAGTTCCTACGTATTGCTTATACGTTGATACTTGATAAGTACCAAAATAGGGTGTACAAAATAATAAATATCATGACCTAGTCAACGCTTGTTCAAATAAAAATTTCAATTTAGTATTTTATAATAACGTTAATTTGGTTTATAGTCTAAGCTTCTGCAATTTTCACCCTATTTAGGGTTGGTATACCTACCGTTTATAAATTATATTGTCTACCTGTGCCAACCATTTTGGAAGACTGGGCCACATAAAGCGAGTAAAAGTGTTCGCGGGCCCGCACTGGGCCGCACGCATTTTGAAAATCATAAAATATTTGATTTATTATTACAATAGTGAAAATATGAATTTTTATACTAAAACATTTTATTTATTGGATCAAGGAGAATAGTCCAATTATTTATAATTAAAAAAAGAAAAACACCTTAAAAAATAACGAAACAAAAATGTTAAAATTGTATTTTTCCAAAAGTAGACTCAACAAAAGCATGCAATTTACGTGGGGGCTATATTAGAATTTACCGAGCTCCTCATGCGGTCCTCTGGCTGTTGGTTGGTCACGGGCCACCACTTCTCTATGCATGCATACCTACCTACTATCATATCGTCAGGCACCTTTATACTATTCCGTATTCGTCTGCAGGTAGACGGTAGGTACAGTATTTAGTTAGTAAGTACGATGTAATAGGTACCAGGTAGTAGGTATCTACCAAATAACTAATAAGTAATAAGTAATAACTAAAAACTAATATAGGTATGGGTTCTACGATGTACAACTACATTGTAGTCACAAAAATTCAGTGGTGATCACATAATATGTTATCATAATGGGAGGTAAGGAGGAATGTCATATTGTCATCATAATTATAGCTGCACGGGCGAATGGAAAATCTTTGAGTGCCACTGCCAAAATTAGTAGAATAGTTACTTAAAATGACACAATTTTATTATTGTTCGTAAAATTTTTTTGTTATTTGTTTCGAGTATCATTTTTAATAAATTTAAGCTCTTCGCCGTGAAATTGTTTCAATAAAATTGAAAATTAAAAATATTATGTTGTAATACGATTTAACAACTACGTTTTTGGCTCGTCCTTGCACGAGACGAGGTGGCCGAGTGGTTAAGGCGTTGGACTGCTAATCCAATGTGCTCTGCACGCGTGGGTTCGAATCCCATCCTCGTCGGGAATCGTCTTAATTTTTTTCTATATTTTCATCGTAGTTTAATAATAATTAACAGTCAATCGTTTAATATCAATGTTATCAATATTTACTACTAGCGAATTTGAATGCAAATTGCAGTTTTTTCTGAATTTCCGAAAACATTGCTTATATTATATCGAGGAATAAAAAATGTAACTTTTATTTTGCATTTTTTAAATTTTTTTTGCTTTTTAGAGTATTTTTATGTTTTTAAATCATTTTATATAGAAATGGATAAAATTCAATAAAAATTTAGAAAACATTCATTCTAAAAGAATAAAAATAAATATTTATTATGTTCTTATCGATCAGATCAGATAAATGTGACACCAGATGAAATTAATGTTGACACGTGTAGACACTAAGCCCTAAGGACACCATACGAGTACAATACATACAATTATATAAAGATGAGATAAGCTATTCACCTAAATCCTAATTTCGTATTGTACTGTTGAATTTAATGATTACCTCGCCGTTTAGTGTCGCGTATAGTCTCGTTGAACTAGAAGATGATTAAAATGATCCGAATTATGAATACCTAAGTATAAGATTTTATACAAATATAATTAAACAATTTTTTTCAAAGTTTAAAATAATTTTAAAGGCTTTTTTTAGAGAATTTTTTTTAAAAAAATGTCTGTTATTAGTGCATTAAATCATATATTTTTAAGGCATTTTTCTTGTTTTTTATAGCATTTAGATCCGTCCCCTATTTATTACTTACCAAAAGTATTATAATTCAATATTAATAATTTAAGTCTCCTTTAATAATACAAAATTAAGTCATTTATGAATTTTCATTGAATTATAATTCAAAATATTATACTATTATATTTTAACAACACTTATGTTGTCATCTCATGATTATGACAATATACGGCAATAATTAATGTTTATAACTTTATAAGATTATGTACCTATTTAAATTCAATAAATATCAATTAAAATACCAACTTCAAATCACCCTTAAAATGCCAACGCAATATTTCTGTCTTCTGAATTTTAAACTTACACGTACCTACCATGGCTACATGAGTATAATTTATAACTTTATAAGACACTTGGGTGGCTGGGTACTCAGTAGTTAATTTTTAATTTGTATACATGATTATTTTCAAAAAACAATACTGCATTAGAATATAATCGTATTTATATTTAAACGTTTTCATTTAAAAAAAAAAACCATTGAAAATGTTAAAAAGTAATAGTAAAAAATTATTTTTTATTATATAAAATACATGCCTTAGAGGCTTAGAGTTTACCTACACTTACCTACACTTACCTACACATACACCTAGGGCTACCAACTCTCCACGTTTCACCCGGACACTTATTACTTCGGTTTTATACATACATTTCCTGGCTACGGGTTTAGTGAATTATTTTCAGAGTTGTCGAAAAATTAGAACTCGAAAATTAAAATCCCAAAAAAAAAGGAAATTATGATTTCAAATTTAGATAAAAAAAACATAATTTTACCTACCTTTACGGCGGCGTTAAACCCTATCAAATTATGGTATACGGTTTCAACGGCTTTTTTTTCGCGTATTGGTGTGCCTCCGGGTCCTATCATCTTTCAAAGGTGGCATCTCTACTTATTATATTTTTACACTGACCTTGCCATCATTAGTTCAGGATAGGTCAGCCGTCAGGAAATGAGGACATTTATGAATAACTCTCGCAAAAAATTATGTATTTTCTTGTTTTGTTGTAGAAGTATTATACAAAAATTAAGGATCTTAATAGTTAATACAAAAAAAAATATCAATTTCTGAAAATAAATTATGTCCGTTCGAACGTACGCCTTCCTTCCTTTCCGAAACGCTGAGATATCGCATGACTGTATACAACTGTAGGCTTAAAAGATTAACCGAATTCTATCGACCTATATTATGTCGGTATGCAATAATAATCACAGAGTTGAAAACAGAACTTGAATCTTAAAGATGTAATGACTGTGAGCTGTGACATATTGCAAAAATGCATCTGACATATTTTGAACGTTCTACCTATTCGAGAAATGATTACGTAAGTACGAATGAAAACCATCTTCCGAAGTTACGAACATAAATACGAAGTACCACCTAATGTCGGAAATTGAGATTTATTGTCTTGACCCTTGAGATCATTAACCACATATAGTTCACCTACTTGTTGTTTCTTACGGTAAAAATGGAAAATACATGTTTTTACTTTTGTAAGACTTATTTAAAAACGTACATAAAATTCGCAAGCCAGATTCTCTCGTTAGAAACAAAAACCATAAGGAAAATTGAAAATAAAGTGTAGCCGTGTAAGTAATTTAAGAGGTAGGAATAATATAGTTAGGTATAATATAATATAGGTATTATAGTTATAGTAGGCACACAAAAATGGTATAATATACGTAAGTAGTAAGTACCTACCTACCTTATAATATGTATTTGATATTTTATCTAAAAAAGTGCTAGTTACATATCGTAGAATAAATAGTACAATAATGTATTTATTATTATTTTTGTTTAGATTTACTTTTAACACCAGAAAGTTGAATTAGTTTTAAGTATTATGGTAAGAAAGCCTCATAATTGTATGATGTGTTTTACTTGGTTGTATCTTGTAGACATGGAGTTAGGTAGGTACTAGGTAGTAGGTACCAGTGTAACCATTGTAATAAATTATTCTAATCATGATGAATGATGATATTATAAATTAAAGGCTGTTCGCCGCATAAAAAGCATTCAAAACGACTTTTCAGGCACGTGACGAGGTGGCCGAGTGGTTAAGGCGTTGGACTGCTAATCCAATGTGCTCTGCACGCGTGGGTTCGAATCCCATCTTCGTCGACATACGTACTAAAATTTTTATCACTTTTTTTTTCTCTAAACATAACAAAAACTCTTTTTCCATTGGGGTAGAATCGCTAGTTTTATCGTTTTCAATTTCATAAAATGTGTCTTTTGCCAATATAGCTTTGGCATCGTTTCAATAAATTGATTTATACATAACATGATCTCAGAAATAAAAATTACGTAAATTATAAACAATATACTATGGAGTATCTATTTTAATTTTTACTCAGAACTCAGTCACCCAGAATATTTACTTTGTGTAGCGATCACTTTATCAGAATTTCAACTTTTTCGCGTATAGTTTGTTTGTTTGTATATCATTTTTTATAGCGTAATATAATAAATTGTTTTGTATCAAATTATATATTGATCTTTCATATAATAAAACACAATACTCCCAAGTAAATTGTATTAGATAATTGATTAGGTATGGAAATACTAAAAATTTTTTTCTCGAAAAATTCATGTTTTTCTGTATTTGTGTTGATAAAACTTCAAATTTTAATAGATCATGATGTCATAACGATTTCATAAATTATAGAAATGATATTACTGTATGATTTTATAGTTTGATATTTGATTAAAATATCAAATTTTTTTATGATATTTTAAATTTTTCAATATTTGGTAATTTGTGACTTTCATGGCTAGGTAATGTGTAATTTAGTAATAGGCTAAAATGTACTCTACTTTTACCGCCCTCATCAATTTCATGAGTTTAAACTTTATTTGATAACGCGTGTTATTTATGCTATATTTGAAAGAATTTCAAGCACATATTGTGTAGAATATTTTGAAGGATATGACATTTGTTTTCGGGAAGTTTTCACCTTTGGTTAAAGGTTATTTTCAAGTAATTTAGTATAGGTGAAGTATATCATTTTGTGTTAGTATAACAAGAAGTTCATTCTAATTATTTGACCTTTGTACAATTATAATATCCGAGGTTAATTCCATTAAATTTATCTGTGTTTCCATGCAAAAATTATTCCTTTTTTATTTGAATTTTGAATGTACGGGGTATTGATGATCGATTATTTTTTTTAGAATTAAACTCATGTTGATCCCTCGTACAAAATAAGCCTCCCGGCTGGCGTCTATACTTCTTAAAAATTGAAAAGCTATGTCAACGCTTGACTTTCTATCAACAGAAACGATTGCATCATGGGTACCTGAAGGGGGGGGGAGCAAGACAGGCAGTCTCCCCCCTCCCTGACTCAAATATAATTTTGAAAATGTCAACTTTTATTATTATTTAAATAAATATTTCATTGATATTTTGACTTTATTAAGATTTAAAATTTAAAAAAACAAATACATTCGTAATGTACTAATGCAGACTTTCAAATTATGTGATATGAACTTTTTTTTAATATACTTTTTGGTATTTGATTTAATTATGCCCCCCCCTGATAAATTTCCTGTGGGCGCCCATTGAATTCGTAGGTAGGAATAGGTTTATAGGTACATTATTATCTGCGTAATGTCGATGACTTGTCTTTTTCCAAAATCGACAAACTATTAAAAACATGATTACTGGTTGTAAATAAAATTTAAAAACCCGCTATTGATAAATTAATAAAAAAAAATTAAATCGACAAATCCTCATGAGAAAATGAACATAAAATGTCTATTGCCCATTATACCATAATACCATGTATAATATATATGTTTAATAGTTTTTAATACGCACCGTATATATGTGTACTATATGTGTCATTTACGACGAATGTATTTATTTCGTGAGATTTTATTATTTATAACGACTGTAAATACACCTATTTCTGTATAAAATTAATTTTGGTCACATAAATTGGTTTTATTGAATCAATAATCAACATTATTGGAAAATTCCAAAAATGAATTTTATAAATTGGTTTGATAAATATTAAATACATTTAAAATATATTTACAATAATTAGAATGTTACATTAATATGTTTTATTTTAGTCGATTGTGTGTTTTGTAACTTTCTATATTCATGCATCTCCAAACTGCTTGTGTTTAAATGGTTTTCTATAATATTTGAAAACGTTCCAAATAAAACATTTGGAAGATTTAAACAATTTTACATTTATACATTAACTAGAGAAGTGATATATTAATCAAAAACATTTATATTAAATTATAAAGCAAGTGATCTTGAACTTTAAACCTGTCATTCGTTTTCTAGGAGTCTTTGATCCATTAGCACATTTTTACTTTTGGCACTAACTTCTTGAAACTGACACTAAGTAGTTTTTACTTTTTGATTTAATTCTTAAGTACACAATTATTGTAGTACCTATGTAGCCATACGCATAATATATATAATTTAACATCAATAACATTTTTCTAACAAATAACAAATTAGTGTAATAATTGTAACTATAAATTGTATTTATTGAGGTAGGCGCGCGAGTTGGATTAGATTTAATCTGTTATTTTTATTAAAAACATGTTAACGGAATATTCTTGACAGTTATAATGCCATAATATTGTACACTCTACTATTCTTACAAACTCATTTTATAACAACTAAAAGAATCTTTACGATATAGTCTGAGAGATGATTTTTATCATGTTGAAACAAATAAAACGATGTCTAGAATCGAAATGATACGTACCTACGCTTATTTTATGTAGATCTGTTTAACTGTTCAGCATTTCGTGCGTATATATATATATATATATATATATATATATATATATATATATATAAAAATATACATAAGTCTGACTGTTTAGTATCTAAAGACTAAAGCTATTCGGAATGTATCCATGTACCGGTCATAAATGCGTTTACTACGGTTTTACTATAAGCCGAACAGATAAAAGTTAAAAAGTATAATGTTTAAGATCTCATGATTTATGCTTTTACCCAATTTATTGCACATAAATACATAATATTACTATGTATAATATATATATATATAATTATTTATAATTCATAATATATACATTTATATAGGTAAACAGTTCACAAGTTGATTTCTTAGGTATGCTCACCCAGCATTTTAAGCGAGGACTAAACATTTTCAAATTATTGTTTTGAGAAAAAAAAACAAACATTTTTTCTTAATTCCAAAATAATATACAAAAATAATAAATTATTAATAAAAATATTGCTATTTAAAATTTTTAAAAATTTTAAAAAATATTACGATTAAAATAGGAAGAATAATTATTTTGTAAGAAATTAGAATTTTATCTGTAATTATACCTTAAATAGTGGTTTTTTTATATAATGTCTTACATCTTGTAATATTATTGCGAGGATAATATCGCTTGGGTTTTTTCGTTACCATTATTGACTAATACATTTTTAAGCAACAACTAAAATATTTGAAATGTTATTATGACTTTGTTTAAATACATATTAATTTTATCAGTAAATTATAGTGTAACAATAGCTCGAAAAAATAAATAAATACATTTATTCTTATTAATTTTTATAGTATATAATTTAATATTATATAATCAAAAATCAACATTTGAAGTGTAAAACCGGATTTTTCTAAATTACACGCACGTCGCACCTACAGCTATGATACAAACAGTAAAACATATAATCATAATTCATAACATTGTCTTGTATAACGTCCATTAATAAAATTATAAAAATTACTACAGGTTATAATTTTAAAATATGTAATTTATGTTGTATTATATCGCTATATTATATTTTAAGGTAAATGTACTCGTATTATCGAGATAAAATACACAGTTCACTATTTACTACCAGCCTGTTTCTTTCTCTTTTCGCATAGGGTGTTCTATAATTTTATGTTTTCATTTAAGACTTATTTATAACCACCCTCATAACTAATACGTAGCTTGTGCCGAGGAATAAAAGATATCACTGTTGTAGTGATGTATTACTATCTGGTCAGTGTTTAGCGGGACATCACGATGCAAACGTGTCATTTTTCAGTATCCGTTTCGCAATATCGACCCTCGTCGACTTATAAAGCTCACATGTTAAGCTCAAATTACACATTTGTTAGTTTATTATCCTATGATAACGACATTTTAAGGGGATTACACGTAAATATTGTTATTCTTTGTTAACATAAAAATGTATAATATTATCATAGGTGGAACGTCGGAACCATATAACTAGAATTTTCTATTACTTATCAGTTATCACTAATTAGATCACGCCAAAAGTATAAGAAGATCAAACTGTACTTCAATAACAGTGATGATCGTGGCCACGGGGTTATCAATAAGAAAAATATTCCAGTGGCTGCCACTTGCTTAAGTTTTTACTGTTGTTCAAGAAGAGCTTTTTCTAATTTGCATTAAAAAATTAAACACATCTTTACAGGGGCGTGCCCAGGTTTCCATTTTGGAATTACATCGTGATAAAACCAATACATTCATCGTTTCATTCAGGATCTAAAAAATGATTTACCTTTTATTGTGAAATGTTTTAATATTTTAGGAAACATTTAAAAGTTTTAATATTTTAAAAGTTTATGTTATACAGAAGTATAAAAAAAAAATTAATTACAAAATGAAGTCCATACTTCTTGATAATTTTGCAAATTTTGTAACAACTACGTAAATTTATGGATCTGCCACATAGCAATGTTGAAAACCAGAAAAGTACTCCAATAATAATTTCATCAGTCGTTCAACAATTCTTCCTCAAACCAATTTAAAATTGTATAGAAAAAAACTCATTTTTTTTGGGGGGGGGTGTTGAACCTCTAAAACCACGTCCTCAGCATGCCCCTTCATCATTAGCTAGATACTTTAATATTCCTCCTTTAAGTTATTATATTATATGAAATGTGTAATAGATTAATACTATTGTATTATATACAAGTCAGAATGAAATAATAACTAACAATAATACGTCAATGTAGAATTCTTTGTCGCATTCAAGCCTTGACATTATTCCAAAAGCTATAATTATAGAAACAGTTCTCGATTAAAACACCGACCTATCACCTATGTCCTATAGCTTGTTTTTGTGTGATATAATCTGTGCTATATGGATCAACGATGCATCAGCACCAGCTTAATAAAAAATAATTTTTTTTTCGAAGACTTATATTGATTACTCAAGATGTCATCAAAGAACTTAGGTCGTTTTTCTTAGCACAAACGATGGCTTACCAATTAATATTAATCTTACCACTAAACAATTTTTATTCGATAACGTGTAACAATTATAACTTAAATGTCATCTAACATCTTATCAGTAAACTTTTGTGGTTCGTGGTCTTTAACAAAACAAGCGACATTGGTTTTTGTGTGATTTAAAAAAAAAAAAAAAACAGTGAGATAGAGTCATAGAGATATGTTATTGTCAGATCTTACCCATTAAAAGATTGTGCGATCGCCATCGAATGACACTCGCTACATCGTCTCCAAGGTTGTGACCTACCCAAGGTGACATACGCTCTTGTGACTAACACTACCGGCTATCTGATACGTAAACATGATCATGATGACCTGAAACCTCGCAAGTTGGTGTAGCCAGCGTTCAATCATTAATCCACCCGTATCATGTTAACGTTTTCATAAATATACCTAATCCAGCCGAATATTACAAAATACCTATTATAGGTACTTTAGTACTTAGTATAAGCTTTGTCGTAAGAACGCAAAGCTATTGCTGTACTACTATATAAACATTATAAACGAAGGTTCTCGTCTTAATCCATAATATTTTAATACTATTAACGTTAAATTTACATGTAAATGTCATTATGAACTTTCATGTACATAATTTTCGTGTAGATTGCAACTCAGGCACAAGATTAGGGCAATAGGCCATGGCCTATTGTTGGCTCGGGCCGTTGCATCGTCTATGATAATATTCCGCGTGTACCTATAGGTTATTGATAAAATTAATATTCATACAATGTAACAACGGACTTACGTCGGCTATACGTTCGCATGTACAGCAGTACCTACATAATACATAATAACTATTATTTTCGTACATCCAGATTTTCCATATTTTGTCCTAACTTATTATTATGTAAATATTCCGAGTGAAGCGAGAAACGTGTTTTTTTTTACGGTATCGTTGTTGTGTACGCGCTTGGTGTAGCTAAATGCAGAACGCATCGATCGGGCACCAAAATCGTTTTCCTTGTAGTGTATTAGAATCGTATACCTATGCACACGACGTGTAAACGTATTATACCTATATACCATGGTACGAGTATAACTTATGGTTCTACATTCTGCGCACCACGTGGTGCCCGCTCATTGGTGCGTTACTAACACCCAAGTGCCTATACATCGCGGTGATATACACGCACGCACACCGCACGCACACGGTAAAAAATAATTTACAGATACCATAACAACATGATGAGACGAGTGACGTTCCGTGAAACTCGTTAACTCGTCAACGTCTAATCAAAAAAAAAAAAAAAACCGGTGAAGACCTATGGGTGGAGTAGTGAGTGCCTAAACCGAGAATTCGTGTTTAAATGAAAACGTGTCGTGTGATATGTATGTGACAGAATAATGTGTAGTGACAGCGGTCATTGGCCACGAAAATTTGAAATGGCACGTGATCGACGGTCGTTTTCCCGCACGCGCCCACACATACACACACGTATACACACGCAAATACATACACGCACACACCCGCAGTCGCATTCATAATAAACGTTATCACATTAATGTACTCTCGTTTGAGATTTTCCACGAAAAAAACGCACACGCGATAAGTGCGTGTCGTATTTATAAAATGCATACATAATACTATAATATATGGTATTGAAGGAACGCCGTGGTCTGTCGTACTCGCATGTATTTGTATGTTATGTTCATCATTGTTTAACACATTGTCCTTTACAGTGAGTGCGTTTAACAAAAATAATAAAATAAATAAGTATACCTAATATAACAAATAAGTTTTAAAAAGTTAAAAAAATTTAAGCGAAGAGGAGGAATTCGAAACTATATGCGACAGGGAAACATAGAGAATGACATCAATGTTACAATTTCAGAGGACGCCTTGCACTCGAATGTCTTGTTGTTTTGTTGGCCGTTTTTTTTTGATATTTTAATTTTTAAGCGAGTTATGAGTATGTGAAATATTCCATTTTAAATATAAAACTCATAATTCGCTTAATAATTAAAGAATTGTAAGAACCTACCAACAATTAACATAGTATGCTCTTCCCTTTATGTTTGATAATAGACCATATTTTAGTTAAAATATATTAATAATCTAACACAGCACAACATATTTCGAAAACC
This sequence comes from Periphyllus acericola, assembly GCA_949715065.1. Lineage (NCBI taxonomy): Eukaryota > Metazoa > Arthropoda > Insecta > Hemiptera > Aphididae > Periphyllus > Periphyllus acericola. The sequence continues at coordinate 19,814,742 of OX454265.1, forward strand.
TGAACGCAAATTTGTCATGTTTTACGTTTGAGAGATAATAACGGAAATAAAACATATGATGACAACACAAGAGGGCGTCGTCTTTACCAATCTTATAAACGGATTGAAAAAAAAATAAAGTTCTTGTAGATAAATCGCGTCTATTCCCGACTTCTATCGAGTCTGCGGAACGTGTTCGAAAGCGTGTTGCTTGTGCGCCGAGTTTGTCGGAACCGCGACGACCCGGGTGAATCGTTAACATTTTATGTATCGGGTTCGGGCGAAAACGACCTATATAACATACACGTTCGTCGAACCGAAATGAATTATTATTGTAAATTGTGACGCGAGAAACGCGCGAAATGCACGGCGGCGGCGGCGTCGGGTGAACCGTTCTCGCGTGTATGTTATAACACTATTATACGTGTGCGGTGGTGTGCTGCGTTTATTATTACACGGAATACGATTGGGGGAGCGTGCGGAGTGTACGTTTTTAGTGGTCTTGGCGGGCCGGTTTGCGAGTCCGAGCTGCGAGACGACGACGGGCGCGGGCCACGGAAGAAATGGAAAACGAAAGGGAAAGCAAACAAAAAGCGCGGGGCTTCCTGTCCTCCCCCCGCGCTACACCACCAGACGTAGAGTCTGCGTTATTATTAATATTAATAAATTCATTCGTTTTCGCATGTATATATACATATACGATCGCGTGCCGGCCGCCGCAGTGCGAACCAACGCCAAAAACGTTTACGAGCTGCCGAATGAGCAACGACAGATGAATTATGTCTGCGCGAAACCACGCGCGTGTTACGATTACGATGTGCATGTGTGCAAGTCCGTGAGTGTATGTGTACGTGTGTGCATGCGTGTGCAAGTGCGTGTGAGTGCGTACGTTCCGCGTATAGGTGCGACTTGGTGGAGATATGGACTATGCGAGGATCAGCCCCTCATATCCTTGCAAATCCTTTCCCGTTGTGTGTACAAGTAGAATTTGTGAAATGAAAATCATGGACAATTGTTCGTGATCACAACTACTGTATACAGTATAGACACTATAGAGATTGAAAATCATTTATAGTTTTCGTAAATTCGATTATACCGAAATCATACTTTGTCGATTACTGTGATGTAAATATATTTTTATTTTTATTTTTTTCTACGAAAAACATTTAGTTAATCGCGTTGTTTTATCACGAGCTGGTATACGTCATATAGCTCATATTTTTTTATGAATGTATATACTTAGTATACTTAAAATACATAAATAATCAAGTGTATTATATAAAGAAACGCCAGCAGGCATTTATAGTGTTACCCAACACTCACTTCATTTTTACGACAAAGTTAAATTCCATCGTCAGTTAAGTTTGAACACTGCAGTAGCTGAACTTACAGTTATTATGATGTCGTTACGGGAGAAGGTTGAGGTACTAGCCTGTTTCCAAAACGAAATTGTATACCCACCTTAAGTTGGAAACCTTGTAATAGATTGCACGTGATGTGATGCTTAACATGGGGCCCGATAATTTTTTCAAAAATTGTTCTACAAGGCCGCATGGTACCGTTGATACCTAGCGTATATAAGTCTACGTAAAAGTCTATACAAGCTCAGACCGAGGCTACAACGTTTCGGAATAGCCGGCCCAAATTTTTGGTTGGTTCCACTGATTTCAAAGCGCTGCAATAGGACGGACAGATTTAAAAAGGTTTTTTTTCTCAATCCGTTTTCTCCATTCGTCTTTAACCAAAGCCCGAAAAGATTATCTCAATACTCTTTAATATTTTGTTTTATGACTGCGCTTAATCTAGGACTGTGCCTTCCTCTTTGGTTCCCACACCCCTTTGGTTTTTTCCCTCAATCACAGTCTTAACCATCATTATTAACGGGAGAATTAATCCTATCCACATACTCCTGCATATGATTGTTGCCCATATCGACCAATAATTCTCTTTTACATACTCTGATGCTGTCTCACTCTTTCATTGTTTGTCACTGCAATTTTAGTACCCACATCGTTTCAATATTAACCTCTATATTTTTTTTCCTGTAAGCTTTCAGTACAATAATATTGTGTCGTAAATATCGAATACCACGCGTGTGTAGATTCGGACGCGTGTAAATTCCACCGACCACGACCTTATTTTACCTTTTACATGTAAATTACACCGTCAAGTATTTTTAATTATTTTTAGTCGGTGGTTCCAACTATCAATTTGGATTATCATCCAAAAATATATTCTTTATTTTTATAAGTCTTTTTTTTTTTTTTAAATAAATTATTTACAATCGCCCGTGGATTCGTCGTACACGTTATTTTCCCGACAACTGCAGCAACGTAGAAAGAAAAACGAACTTTCCTACACACACACACGTCCAGCACTGATCATCGCGTCTGCACGCGCATTACATATATTATTGTGATGTGTACGCGCGTACCCATGCACATGTTACGGTAATAACGTAACGCGGTGGTGCGCGTATTATTACTATAATAGCACACGCGCGTCTGAGTTCTATCGCCGGTCGTGAGGCTGCGGTGGTTTTACGGGTGTTTACACGAACACGCCGCCGCGGCCGCCCCGAAGCACGGTCGGGCTCGCGCGTGTGCGCCGGTTTATAAATATCGTCAATCCGCCGCCGCCGCCGCCGCCGCCGCCGCCCGCCGAGGTTGCCGGCCGGCCGACGATGGTTATATTCGCATGTGCGCACACACGGTCTATATTACCCACTCGGCGGTACACGCGATGACGTGTACCACCGGGCAACCACACGACGAGACGACCCTCTGCCCCGCCGACCCGCCGCGAATTATTACTGTTTTTTTCACTGACCTCTCTCTAGCGCGCGAGCGCTGAAACTCCAACATAACGACGCCTCGTCCGTCCGTCCGTGTGTACATAAAGTAATAATACTAATAATAATAATAATAGTATCGCACCAACAGCCGGCAGCGATTACGTCATTTTTACACGTTACGCTGCTGCAGTTATTGTAATATTATTACTTATTGTTTACACGCGCGCGCACCCGATTTCGCAGTAGTTGTCGTGGAGATACGAAGCGCGGACACGAAGTCTAGAAGTTGGTCGAGCACGCGCCGCCACGTGACCGACAACGTTTTTCTTTGCTCATTTATTTCGTTTCGAACGTTTCTTCTTCTTCTTCTTTCGGCTTTCAATCTCTAACGATTGGTTTGCAGAAATTATCATACCTCTGTCCTTCCTCTTCGCTTCTTGACATGGACGAAATTGCACTCTTGTTCTTCTATAATTTGGCTCATGTCGATCGTGGATTTTCCCTTTGGTTCCTTCCAGAATTTATTCTAGCAACACTCATTGTCTGAGAATATAATCCATCATCCTTCTTAATACTTCTACATTAGTGATCCGATCAGTCCAGCTTATCTTTTACGTCCTTCTGTAGCACTTGCACATTTCCAATGTCTCTACTCTTCTATTTCTTTTGCGAAATCCAACAGTCCATATTTCACATCCTTACACATAACTATATCATCATGATCCAGGCGTAAGTGTACTTAGTAAGTACACTTTTCCTGATGTTTAATTACTATTTTCCGACGTACAATTGTTTTGTTCAAATGCCTTAGCTTGGCATATTCCCTCTACTATTTGCTACTCGCATCTTCCATCAGTGCTTCCTAATATATCTGAAATCCTCTACTTGTTCTATAATATTATCTCCTTTTATCTTTATTCTTGTTCTCATGCTATTTTTTCTGCTGCGTTCTAGGTTTGTCGCCTTCAATCGTTTCCGTATGAATGATTTTTAACATGTTCAATCTATGAGATTTACAACTGTACAACAGTATTTATATTGGTTATAGTGAATAAAGGAATATCGTATTTTTGAGTCGTCTTGTTGGTCCTCGTGAACAAGGTATCTCACAGTAGGCGTGCAAGTTTCAATCTGCAGGGTTCGGAAGTTTTATTGCCAATTTTGAAGTGTAGTGCTCCTTTTCAGTTTTGTTGAGTTTTTGGTATGCTTTGCGTACAACAATATTTTTTCACATTAACCGAGGTATACGTTTTATACGTTTGCGCATAGAGCAGTATCTATATATTTTAATTACTAAATAATATTCATTAATTACAGGAAAAAATCGTCATTTAAGTTTGAAATTTCATTTTTTTTGCTATGAATTTGAAATTATACGATTAGTGTCGAATATAAATAAGCTATTATACTGTGTATTGTATATATTTTTAGGCTTCAAATTGAACTATAATTTTAAATTCATATCAAATAACAATCCAAAAATCCTCGACCACAATAAAAACCTTGCCACGTCTATATAGTTTTTATTATGAAATTATATAACTAAAATGCTCGAGTCGGCTAATATTTTTGGTGTATTTAAAGGACGGCGATAATAATATGTTTTTCGACAGATTATAATTTAATTAATAATATATTATACATTTTTACACGCCCTCGCACGTGCTTAATGTTTTACATCCAAACCCATTTCTCTTTTAATTTATTCCATCATAATATTTTGAATGATCGATAAGCTCCTCACACTGAATACTCCGATCGGATGTTCGAGCACACTGCACTGAGTAAATATTTCTTCTGTAGAATATATAGATACATTTATTGTGATAATTATTAACTTCTAGCGTGTTAAATTATATCGAATACATTGATCAACACAATATACAATATTATAAAATATCAGTTAAAGCACTTAAAACATAATATGTGTAATATATAAGAACAGAATGCAGTTACTAAGGTGGTACTCAATTAAATTAGTACACAAATCGGTCTTTCATGGAATTAAGTACCTATTAACATACACTAGAGATTATATCCTGGAATTAGCAAATATCGTATAGCAATTATGATTAATGTATTCAATTAGGTTTCCGAAATCATATTTGATCTATAATAATATAGTGTACTTAGTACTTAATAACATATAAGTACTATCTTGAAGAGGATAATAGAGTTACTATAGTTCTTGAAGAATATAAGGAGAGCAACTGCTGGTTAGATTAATTAAAAAAGTAATAAATATAAATACGTTTTTCCAAAAGTGTATAATACTTTTTAGTTTTTTTTTCACTAATATTATATGATAAGTTATTTATTTTATAATGTTATATTACTTATGCAAATATTCAATTTACTTTCCAATTTAATTTTATACCATATTTACTTAAACGGATTAACTTTTTTATCGTTAATCTGTGTAAATTATTTTGGTGTGATAGTAAAAGTAAGCTAAGAAAATTAAAATATACTTTATGTATATTTTAATCGTAACTTATTCTAAATATTAAAAAAGTCTATTGTCTTATTGTGTCCATATAAATCGTGTTTTATACTGTATTCTATCACATTTGCCTACAGCGTAGTTATAGTATAGCACAATAGAAGTAAAGAAAATAGTTTTGTATAATATTTTAAACGGCGTTTTCTTCTAAAAACTATATGACATAAATTATACGTGATTATTATTGTTTTTAAACCCGCCTTGTTTATGAATAATTATTTTTTTACGTATATGTTTATTAAGTTTTAAAATTAAGCTTCAAAATCAGTGTTAAAAATACAAGGGACAATAACGCAGATTTTCCGTCTAATTGATATAGGTCCATTTACAATTTTTTTAATACGTAATAAATCAACGTAGGTTGTTTTTCGTAAAATATTGATGGCGATCTCGTCTAAAGCTCGGTTTTATGCAAAAATTATGATCCTAGGAAAAAGAGTTATGACTGAAAGTAATTTCAATGGTTTTAATTTAGGTAAAATATAATTTACTTTAATGGAAGATTTCTAAACTAGTTTTACAACTAGTTAAAACGAGTTTCATTGATTCGTATCGATAGGTAAAATAAATTAATGTCAATTATCTAAGACCATAAAACAGTAAATTTTAAAATACCTCGTAATTATTTAAAATATTAAAAGATACAAATATTAACCGGTTAAATTTGTAATTTAAATTGTATTTTTTTGTTCATTATTCTAGCCATAATTTTACAACTAATGGTTAAATAGTAGTAATAAATAGTACATTAACACAAGCAATTCATTTTTACGTAACGTAAGTTAAATTATTTAAATCAATTGACAATTTTCCAACAAAAAATCTCGATTTCGAAAAAAATATGCTAAAACAAATTATTATTATTATTTTTTTTATTATATACAATTGATGGAATAGATTAAAATCGTTATTTTAATTTTATTTCAAATAATAACACCCAATGTATTTTATAAGCATTTGTTTGGACTATTCTATCATAACTATTTTTTACGTTTAAAACAAATAAGTTTTGAAATTATACATTATCATTAACTTACGTTTAATTAAGTTTATTTAAGTTTAATTTTTAGAATCGTTCGCGTGAATACCTAGTTGCACACAGTATACAGTGCAGTTCACTGAGAAATCATCTATAGAATACTACATTTTTCAATGTTGTTAATAAACTGTCGGTCCACGTTTTTTTTTTTTTTTATCACGATTGAGGTCGAAATGCGAAGACGCTTGTTGATTCTGATGACCTTTTAAAGTTTTAACCATGCGAGTTACCTTCAGGTTCATAAAATTATTTTAATCACAAATGGTTTATAACATTATTTTGGTAGCTTATAATTTATGAAACGACTAAACAAATTAATAAATCACGCGTCTTCGATATTATAATATATTCGCATATGTCATTGACATGATATTTCGTGTCAATTTATATTGGATTTAGGAAATCAAAAAACCTTGAGTAATTCGAATATAAGTGCTGTTTCCTAAGACAAAATTAAATTTTTACATAAAACTTCTATGGCCATCTGTGTTGCTATTACGTTAGAATGTAATAAGATACGGATTATTATTATTATTATTATTATTATTATTATTATTACTGATGTTATTTGCCAATAACAATTCTTTAGCTTAAGTTAATTTTGTTAATTTCTATATTATAGTATGAAGGGATAAACAAATTTATTGTTCCATTTTGTATATTTTTTCAGAGATCGTATTTCAATAATCTATTTATAACACCACTGGAAGTGTTTATCACTTTGAAAATTAAAATAGTCATAACTGTGTTACCATCAAAACATCAATTTTTGATATAAAACAATAAAAATAAGTAATATACTCAACTTCTAAAAAGAAAACTTATAATATCATATCAACGTTTTTAATTTTGTTGATTGTATTCCATATTAATATTTATCTATTTAAATGTGCAGATAAGTATATTAAGCTTTTCGAACATACTTCGAACGTTTTACATTTTAGGGTTTCCCAAAGATTAAAAACTTTGTAGTTTTTTCAGCATAAAATTGTTATGAATATCGATTTATAATTATCGTTTATGCAATTAAAACATTTAAAGTATCTGCATTAGCCACGTACAGGCGTTCAAAAGATTGCCAACAAAAATCATTAGAACTACCAGCACATTCGGTTTAAAACAATTTTGACTATTTTCGAAAAACCCTGAGGTCCGTCTGGAATAGATTTTCCAACATTGTACTGCTACGACACTTTAAGACACCTACTGCCTCGCATTGTGCTGAAAAAATGAGCGAAACGAGACGATAGTGCCCGGTGACCGAACTTACGTGTCGTTACTCGTATATTATAATAATTATTGGTAGCTTATAGTTGTCGCCCGGTTTGTCGGCCATAAAAACAATTGTATTATACTGCGCAACGGATATTGATGTGATTATTGCTAAGTCTCGGCGTAACGTATAAATGTTGGTCCGGCCTTTACGGTCTACTATACATGGTATTATTTTATATTGTTACGTACTATCCAGTTTTTGGGTCTTGCTATTGTAAAATCTGTAACCAAGAAAAACAATGTATTGTCGTCGCACAACATATACGTTTCAAAATGATTTGCGTATTTATTTTAAGCGGTATACTATAATATAGACACACGCATTTGCGCATGTTGTACACGTCATACATTATTATTGTTGTTGTAAAATACAAATATTTACAGTGGGATTATATTGTTATTAACTGTTTCGCATATAAATGTGTGTAATAATAAAATAGCGTTAAATAATTAATTATACTTAGCCTTAAAATATAGCCTTAGACAATTTCTAATAAAAATTAATTTGTATTACGTAACTTGTAAAAACTCGCATAAAATTTTAGTTTTTTATCAGCGATACCATAACAATATATTGCAGATGAAATTAATAGGATGGAACAGCTATAAAAGTATAAATTGAACGATTACGGCTGGTTTCGTAGCATATAGTATTATTGTTGGGTTGTGTATCTTATACGCGTCCATATTTTGCTATTATACGAGTATAATCAACCAAGTTAAAGTTTAAGTATATACGAGTATGCTTCATAAATTAATGCATGAAACGTAGTTTTCATAAATGAATATATGAAACATTGCTTTCATAAATTCAAAGTGGGTATTAAAAAAAAATGTACAAGTATAAAACTATTACAGGTTTTATTATTTAAAAACTAAGAAGTAAAAATTTACTAAAGGTACATTTATTTATTTAAAAACGTTTTCGTAGTCGAAAATAAAACCGCAAGAATTTTTTAATCTTGTACATCATATTGTGTAAGCGATGCATCGCGTGTGACCTATACAGTAGTTGTTCTAAAGTTTTCGTGAACATTATTGTTGAATACTCGTACAGTCGTAGGTACTTCATAATGCGAAAATAAAACGTTGCATGTGAATGATTCACAAGGAAATATGATTCATTTCGTTATTGTTATTATTATTTTATCCATTTAATAAGAACTTCGTGTGCGATGTGAGGAAACAAACAATATAAAACAAAATAGGTATACCTATACGCGGCTTATCACCCGTTGAGGATTTATAACAAAGGAAATCGTATCCTAAAAGCCTTCCAGCAAGGATAGAGAGTTTTTTTAATTCAATGATTCACATTTTATCACTATTGTTTTCGTGACCAATCCACCGCACTACGTGCATATTATTTTGTGTCATGGTACATTTACACTATACAAAGTTTTAATTATACCATAATCAATATGCTCTTTTAAAAGTGGACACTACGTTAAAATGAAATAAGAATAACCCATTATCATGTTGTATGACTAATGTTTCCGTAGAAGTTTTCCGTGAGCGCTGACTGCAGTGAACGGAATAATATTAAAAAATGACAAAAAACCTGAAAAATTAATGATTCAAAATTCGTAGTCTTTATTTCCTACGGTCTTGAACGCATGAAGGTTGATTCCAGATTCTTGATTTTTTAGTTTTCTCAACTGCATATAGAATACCAGCTAGTCTATAATATATTATGCTATGCTCGTTGGGTTTATTCACCGTTTACTTTATTGCTTTGGTTAATAGCCACTACTTAGTATTTACTAATATCGTTGTACATTTTACCGAACTATATTTTTTCTTTTATTGCCATCAAACTGATTATATATTCTACAATTATTTCATAAGTTGACACCTACACCTATTAAATTACATGAAACCACATTTTTTTTAACGATTTCATAACCTCAACTGTAATGCCGATTGTACACATTACATTGTATTTGACAGTAAAATATAAATTATTTTTAATGTTATTTATTAGACTTTGAAGCATTGTATCCAGACATTAAAAACTTATACTCTAGTATAATACGTTTCCGTTGCTTATTTAAATGTGATTTTTAAAAAATTTAACAATTGTTCTTAAAAAACATCAGTAACTATAATATAGCTATAGCAATTATAAACTCTTACCTAATCCACCTAATTCACACCGTAATAAAATTATGTAATATATTTAATATTTATACCTATTCGAACGCACCAATAGATAATATATAATTTACAATATAATATATATATATTACATATTGGTATTGCTTATGTTTTTAAGTTGAAATTCTAATTACCTTTTTCAGATTTCTACAAAATAATATTGAGGAAGTAACATGTATCATATGAAGATAACCTAATTGTGATAAAAAATATAATCGAATTATGTGTTATAGTAACATAGCTAATACATTAATACATTTATCCATGACAAGCAAAAAATAATGTACAAATACTATTATAAAAGCTTTTTATAGAAAATTAAGAAACAATTCTTAATTTTTTATTTATATAAAGACTTTATAGGGATTATTTTCTGGACATTTTATCCGTTTAACTTCAGAGCAAACGCCGCAAAAATGTTTTTAACTATGTTAACATATTATTGCATTTTTTTTCCACTTAATTACTATGCTAACCTATTTTGTTATACATATTTTTCAGACCGGGTACATTCGCACGACTGCTGGTAATTACTTCATAGAACCCGTAGAGACAATAAATGACCACGTGACTCCGACGTTACACACCATTTACCGAGCCCGTCCGTTGGCCGGTGGTAACGAGTTGCCCGAACAAATAGAAAAACCGTATCAACATGAGCAAAATTGCGGAGTACAAGGTATGTAAGACATTCGACCTCGCTGAAGAAAGAACATGATTTTTGAAAAAAAAAAAGATCAAATAATGGGTTATACGAGCGCGCTTTTCCGTGTAAGACCTGAGGAGGGTCTCCATCGTGTCTTGCTTATCCCTCGCTATATTATAATATGTTACGAACAATCGCGCGCATGTACCTACGCCACGAACCGACTATTGTAAACATCCAGTTAACGACCAGCAGCGCGGTAAAGGTATATCGTAAATCCAATCGGCGTGTACACATAGGTACACATAGGAGCTGCTTTTCGAGTGCACACGCACACGCCCGCACAACGTTTTATTGTATGCATATTATATTATTTGTTATTGCCGTCACGATAATAATATTATTGTAATCTTATAATGCGCGTACGGTGTTTTGAAGAAACAGTATAGTGTGTATAATGTACTTTATAATAGCAAATCATGATAATTGAACCGACCGCCGCGGCCGCTCGGAAACGTTGTTGAACTTATAATCCACCGACCGATGATAAGCCTGCAGAGGAGATGATTTAAAACGTGTCCCGTATATTATTAGAGTCCATTAGAGTACCATTAGCGGTTACTGCAGCAGCAGGATCGCCATTTCCTATAAGCATCCTGATTGCGACGAAAATACAATGAACGATTGTTGTTCATAATAATATTATACGAATGAATGTAACAATAAATAATAATAACAATATTTCTACAATGATAAATAGGTTTTTCTGCTTTAAAATTTTAAATCGGTACGATATTTGGTCATGCCACTAAAGCTTTAGTATATTTATATACCTACATATTATTATATTCACCATCCCACTTGTTCGTAAATGGCTTCGTACCACTGCTTCGGTATAACATTAATTCAATATCAAGGCCCATCATGTTCAACTCTATGGAAGAGAAGAGAGATAGAGAGAGAGAAAGATATATATAGAGATAGAACAAGTCCCCCGTCGGGACAGGAATTTCAGATGTATTTGAAAACAGTCACTAAAAATTATATACGAAATTGATTTTCATTCAACGCATATATACGATAATTAACTTATCAGTTGCTTAATGGATCCGTGTATTTATTTAAATGACTGCTGAATTTCAACAAATCAATCGAAATGGATTTGTAGCTGAGATATTTACATGAACAAGATGCGCTTCTTCCTAAGTACAGGATTCGGATTTTAGTAATGTATCCATAAACGCGGATCATATTTTAAATTTATTCCTCTGGATTTTTATGATTACTTTTCTATGATTATTTAAAATTTTTAAATAATAAAAATATAAATGAACTAAAAGAAATCGAATATATTAAAAGAAGTTACGTATGATTTACATTTTTCCACACTATTACGTCTTAATGTACCTATATAGTTCTAATTAAGAATTGCATTGAATTTAATTATATAGTGCAATAAATAAAATCAAATGGAAATATATATATTATTCATCCTTGATAACTTTTCATGCATTTTTTGTTCTAGACAATAATGTCAAAAGTGATATGGACACAATAAACGACGAGGAGAACAGTACCACCACGGAAGTCAAAATGTTTGCTGAAGCCAACGCAAATAGTTCAACAGAAAACGACAGGTTCGTTAGCTCCAACGGTATACCGTTTACGCCAAATTCCAGGAAGAAAAGATCATTGTCTTCGGAAAACGTGGTGGAACTAATGATCGTCGCGGACAAGAAAATGGCCGATTACCACGGGGAGGAGCTTCACAGCTATATTCTCACCCTCATGTCGATCGTAAGTGCGCGCGGCGTTTGAAATATTATACCGTTGTACCCCCAACATCGGCGAACACTATAAACGTCTCTTACCGGTGTGCCAAGCAGGTGTCGAAAATTTACAAAGACAAAAGCATTGGAAACCCTATGCACATAGCCGTCGTCAAGCTGGTCGTGCTGAGAGATATCCATTTTGTGGAGAACCGAAACCGCATGGGCGGTATCGTGGCCGCGGATATGTTGCAAAAATTTTGCGAATGGCAAACGTATCACAACGACGAGAGCCATTCCAGCGGAAACCACCACGACGTCGCTATACTATTAACCAGGTATAACAGTTATTATTGTATAAGTACGACTGCAAGAACAATAATAAGTGCGTCTAGACGGTGACGCTATTATAGTTGGCGAGTGGCGACGTATAGAAATGATTGTCGTGTGCACAAATTAGGCACTATCGTGTCAAAGTGTATTATAATATATGGTTTTCGAGACACGATCATTCATGAATACGTTTAAGCATATACACGTATATGCTCGTATATACCTATAACAACAGCGAGAGACGACCACTATATGTATTGTGTCGCGGGGTCACAGGGCGGTGACTCTCGTTTGTTCGATGTATCGGAGATAGTGCTGGTACATGCATAGTACACACGCGATATAGGTACTGTAAACCGGTTGTAATTTACACGCGATATTTTTTCTACATTTCATTGACTTGGACGCACGGCCAGAGTTCATGAATGAAAAACGCGTGTAATTCATCAAACGGTCGTAACAGTTTGTTACCTACGCGTGTCGCACGAAATATTTGACCGAGATAATTAATTCATATTCCACCACGGTTTTCAATACCGTCTCGCTGTATTTCTCTGTACTCCGCGCCCGTACGTTTTACTAGGCATTTTACGTGTTGTGTGTATTACGAAATACATTATGTCGTATCCGTATCGCGTTATTGACCGTTTCGCGAAATCCGCGACAACGTTTACGTACGTTTCGCGAAATGGAACCGCGATTTCTCCACTTCGCGCAATCACGCGACATGGATAACGTTTCACGAAACGGATATACCTAAACCTATACAGACGGCGGAACTTGTTCCGACATTTCGGTGTGCGAATAGCGAAACAATTTACTCTACTTATTCAAACAAATTTCTTGTTCACTACTATATTTAATTTATTTAACTTGTTTCAAATACATTTCTAATAATTTAATACACTATTAAATTAATTTAAAGACTAGATAAATTTTAACAGCTAACAAATTTTACCATATTATTATAATTTAATGAACAGTTTTTTTTTTAAATACTACAACATACTTTGATTGAAAATGTAACTCTCGTTACCATAGTTTAATAACTTGTTAAAAAAAAACGGTTAAATTAATATTAAGATATATTAATAATAATAATATTATTTATTGGAACAAGATTAATGCATTACTACGGCAACGAAAATATATTTTAAATTACCCTTAAAACAATTACTTTTTTTAGCCATACATTTTCCTTTACGATAGAAATTAAAAATTCCTTGACCTCCAGTTAAACAGAATACATTTATTTTTCTGTTTCGCTGTTTGGAACTACAAATTTCGGAACAATTAAGAATCCGTTTCGTGAAATGTTATTCATTTCGCGTATTTACGTGAAGTCGACAAATCGCGATATGGACATAACATATGTTTTATTATCATCGTAAGAAACAATCTTTATTCATATCGTAGTGCCGGTCCGGTTTGTTCTACAGACGTGATGATAATTTTATGTTTTTTTTCCTCTTCGTTTCGCAGGGAACACGTATGTCGACATCATAATCAGAAAAAATGTGATAATACCCTTGGACTAGCACAACTAGGCACTATGTGCAAAATTAATAGTTGTGCAATTGTACAGGACAACGGTCTGAGCGCTGCGTTTACGATTGCCCATGAATTAGGACACGTGTACGTTGTTTTTCCTTTTAAATTGGTACCGAGTCGGAACCCATTTTTCATTCTAATGTAGCTCAAAATGTCCTTTAGGTTGAACATGCCTCACGACAATGACGCTAAATGTAAAGATTTCGAAGGTGTTGATAAGATGAGTCATGTCATGTCGATAAAGTTAAGTCAGGATACACATCCGTGGACCTGGTCAGTTTGCAGTCGACATTTTTTGACGGAGTATTTGGAGTTAGTTAATATTTTTATTTTTTCCATGAGCAAAGATATGTTAAATCATTTTTTTTTCTTTTTCTAAAGAGCTGGTAACGGTAAATGTCTTCAAGATGATCCTAGTACAGATTACCTTGAGAACGAAAATCAGAATGATAAAAAATATTTACCCGGTGAAACCTATACGGCAGATAAACAATGCGAGTTGATATACGGGTCCGAATCAAAAATATGTTCCTACATGGTGAGTTAAAATTTTATATTTATTTTCTGATTTTTATTCATAAATCCCGTCTCGGGTGAACATTTATAGCCGGTATGCCAAAAACTATGGTGCACCACTGGATCCGAGGAGAAAGACGGTTGTATTACTCAACACATGCCATGGGCCGAAGGTACAAAATGCTGGGACGATAAAAAATGGTGTCAAGAAGGAAAATGTGTGCCTAAAGACCGAGACGTGTTAAAACCAGTCGATGGTGGTTGGGGACCTTGGCAACCGTAAGTGTGTAGAGCTCATAAAAATCCATATACATCCATAATACATTACGGATGATAAAATTCCCGATGAAAGATAATACAAATAGATATAATTTAACATGTGTCAGCTCATTTCTTTAATAAGATTTAAAATATAAAATTACGTTTGTCATTTATTTTCCATTCAATATCATTTAGTTTTTTTTTCTATACCGTAGGATTAAATCGTGTTTATTTATTACTGTATAAAATGTACACGATTTAATCCCAATGAAAGATTGTACAAATAACACATTTAATATTTATAAGGTACGACAAGTGTTAAATTACGTTTAAGATTTTTGTTCATACCTTTGGTAAAGCAAAATTATTATATGGTTATAAGAATATGTACTCGTATTCTTTATTGAGGTAGCTCTTAGATTCATATGACATGATATTTTCAACCGCAACTTATGCTCATTTAAGTAATTACGTTCACTGCGAGCACATTTACCTAGAGTAATAATGATAGGTAGTTGCAATAAACTAATAATACGATAAATAGTTGACTAAAAATATTTTGAAATTTTAAAATCAAGAAACTATACACACATGCTAACTCAAAAACGAATAATATAGTCATTATAATTTGAATAAATTGGAAAAAAAAGAATCAATTTGAAAAGGATCCATTAAATAATCGTCTTCTAAATTTTTAGCTACGGCGAGTGTACGAGAACATGTGGGGGAGGTGTCAGGAGGAGTTTCAGGGAATGTACCGAACCATCGCCGTCGAATGGAGGAAAATACTGTATTGGAAAGCGCGTCAGAGTACGAAGCTGTGCGACGAATGACTGTCCACCGGGCACTCCAGATTTCCGGTGAGTTCTTAATTCTTATACACCTATTAAATAACACTTGCTACCCTGATATTTTCCTACGGTGAGAGTTCTTTTTTCCCCGCAAGTGCAAGAGAAGTTAAAAATATTTAACAGTTGTAGAACGATTTTTTTCTAAATATGTATTAACTGTATTCAATAGGTTTATATTCATTTTATACTGGGAACTGGGATTAAGGAATAGGGACTCGTTTAGGGAAAAATGAATAAGGTTGTATACACTTATATAGATTAGTTTTGATTTTTAGTTGTATCAATATATATTTATATGATTGTATAGGTAATAAATTTAAAAAACAAAATAATTGATTAAGGCGACGGGAGATTATGTTAAAAGCTCTAGAGGTTATGTAGGCGTAATTTATGGGGTGCCAGGAGTGCCACCGATCCAAGATTTTATACTAGTTTCAATTACTAGTACAATTACTGTACAATTACTTTTCAAAGACTAGTTTAATTCTGCCTTCAACATCACATATCGGTCCGTAAGACTGTAACTGCAGCTGACTGTTGTGATCACGGTATACTCTATATAGAGTTTTTTTTAACCATTTTTACCCTTTTTTTTGCCGTGAAAATGCTTAAATTTGGTTTTTTTTAATGTTCATGTTACCATAAGATCTATTTTTTCCATAACTTTGTTTTCAAAAAAAAGACCCTTTTTTTCTTACGGTTACAGGACTCCATTAAGTTGACAGGAAAAAAAAGGTATAGAAAACATTGGTATTGTGGTAAATGATCATTAAAAAATATCTAAATTTAATCATTCTTACGGCCAAAAGAGGGGGCTAATATGGTTAAAAAATCCTCCTATATACCTTGGTTGTGACAAATAATCTTTAGATTACGCTGTAAAAGTTGTTTAAATCCAACACACCCAACAGTTTGGCCCTAAATAGCACTGATGTAGAGGTATATTAAGTTATTGCAACCCCCACTTTCGCATATTTTCCCCTAAATCACGCACACGTAAATACAAAATATATATTTATACATTATACGATTTGCAAATGAAATTAACTGTCTAATGATTTGATCGGATTTTCTTAATCTAGAGGTGAACAGTGTGCGATGTTCAACAACAACAACTTCAATATACTAGACCTCGAGTCAAACGTGCAGTGGCTACCGAAATATGGAAGTTGTAAGTATATAATCTTATGTCAATAAAAACATTATGGAAAACGAAAAAACCATTGACATGACGTACGTGTATATACGGACATCGATTTCAGAATAAACTTATGTACTGTATTGTTAAAATCGGAAATTTCTACTTCGTGGACGCAGCCACTAGACGTTGCTGTAATCGTTATTACATTAAATAACAGCAAGTAGTTTCCTTCATCGATTCGAATGCAAACGATTACAGCCATGTATGGTGGCTAATCGTCCGCGACGTTACCGTTGCTGATTTCGACAATAGCTGATGGCGGCGCGCGGCGTGTCCATTTATTTGCCAAGATCAATTATATGATCAATACAGTACACAAATTGCCTCCTAAATCTGGTTACTTTTTGTCACTCCCGTAGCATCGAATAGACCACAATCGATATAGTTTGACATCGATGTGAACATGATCATTATTATTTTATTAATAATTGTGTATTTTAAGCTTTATATCATGTTTTATGTTACTCAAAAAAAGGTTACGCGACTTGCCTCCATAATGCCCGGAAGCAATCCGAGGGACAAGAATTGACCTAACCGGATTAGGGAGGAAATATCGATTAATCCGACGTAATCGGGGGTAATAGGAGTGAATGCGAGTAACCTTTTTTTATTTTAAAAAAAAAAACGTACGGGAGGCAATACGGGGGATTAACGGGAGGCCATTAGAGTGAGCCCGATCGACATGCGATCGATAATACGTATACAAACTGCACTGTTGTGAAAACGAAATCGTGTTCGCTCGCTTTATTTATTGTTTTTTTTTTCTTCAGACGAAAACGAGCGGTGCCGACTGTTCTGCCGCGTGTCCGAGTCGACCGCCTACTATCAGCTGAAGGACAACGTGGTGGACGGGACGCCGTGCGAACCGGACAAGTACGACATATGCGTGCACGGCGTGTGCCAGAAGGCCGGCTGCGACCACGTGCTGAACTCGGACAGGCAGCTGGACCTGTGCGGCGTGTGCGGCGGCAACAACTCCAGCTGCAAACAGGTGTTCGGCCGGTACAACAGCTCGCAGCAGGGATACTCGAAGGTGGTGCGCGTGCCGGCCGGCTCGTCCAACCTGGACATCCGGCAGCACGGGTACAACGGCTCCAGCAAGGACGACAATTATCTGGTGCTTGTGGACAGCGTCACCGGCGAGTACGTGCTCAACGGCCACTACGTGCTGAGCATGTTCAACAAGGTCATCGAGTACGGCGGCACCGCCATCGAGTACAGCGGATCGGACGCGCCGGTCGAGCGGATCAACTCGTCCCGGCCGCTGAACAAAGATCTGATCGTCGAGGTAACTTGTACCGCAGTGCATATGATAATATTGTCGATAATCCGATGTGAAAATGCGTGTACGGTGTGTTCGCTTCGGCTAAGAAATACGACGCGGAATACGGAAGTAAAAACTTCATCTTTTCCAATAATAATTAGCTAACCTTCGGTGCCTCCCCCGCCCCTCTACGCCTATCGCGCTGACCTTGCTGCAGTCTTTTTATATTCTTGTTCCTTGTGAGATTTCGGCAAGATCCGTCCTCGCACACCCCGTCTGCCCCCGTTCACGTCTTGGGCCGGGGTAAAAGTAGTCGTGGGTCACATACATTTTTACAATATCACATTTTATTTATACTCACGAAGGGAAAAACACCCCACGTGCCGAATTGATTCCCGTTTGAAAAAGGTATTTTATTAAGTTCAATCGAATTGGTTCTCGTTTAATTACGCACATTTTTAGGATTAGTCAACTAGTGGGATTGGTTAAAAATATGCGTTAACGTGAGTTAAAATAAAATTTAATATATAAAATTTAAAATCGTTGATATTTTGGGAGTCAACTAGTCATCACTAAGTTAGATGTACAAAATACAAATAAGAAAATATAATTAATACAATTTAAAATCGTTGATTTACAAATTTGAAGCAAACTCCATAATAACGAAGAATTAAAATACGATCGATGTATAAGCAAAAACAAATGTATATAGACATGAGTATAAATGGCTATGAGTTGTTCGAGACTGTACAGTGCTCACTAACATTATTATCACACATACATAGGTTACGTATATACGACATAGCCATACATCGATACAAGTACGTATATCTCAATCGTTATCTTAATCGATCTAGGTATCAGCCATAATTTGCTAAACCTCCAATATAATATATTGCTATTTTATTGTATATACTATAGAGTGTAGGTACATTTATATTTTAGACTTTCTAATTTATATTTTATGCAAATATTTGTAAAAATTAAAATCGTCACTATTTGACCTGAACATAAACGGGAACCAATTCGGTTACTCCCACTCCTAGGCCGGGTGAGATACGGGTATACAAGTCTTTTAAACTTGAAACCAATGTGCCACATTGCTCTCGAGAAAAACGATTTTGAGTGAAACAGGTCGGGTGGATCGGTTTATATCTCCAAAGATGGACGGTACGCTTTAGTAGGTAGAACCACGTACTGCAATAAGGTAGGTCGAACTCTTAACGTTCTTTGCGAAAAAGGAAAAAAAATTCTTTCGAAATTCGTGAAATTTCTGCTAAATACTAATGCAAGTACCCTGCGCAATATCGACATGTACCGATGCATCATAACAGTACGAGTTGTATTCGAGTGGCAATAACAAAACAGTTTTCCCGGTGCACAATGTAGCCACATCACGTCGTTGTTCGTGTACGATCTCATAGATAGTGTACACGGTATACGAGACAATGTTTATCGTCATGTTTTATCCCGGCAGTTGCTGTCGATGGGAAACCTGTACGTTCCGGACATTGAATACCGGTACACCACGATGCTGGACGAACGAGGCGTGTTCGTGTGGGAACAGACCGACAAATGGGATCAATGCGATCAGACGTGCAGTGGTACGTCGCATCATTTTCGCGGTGCCTATAATGTGGCCCGATATACTTACAATACTGTGATTTCGTGTGTTCGGTTCAGGTGAGCAGACACGGATCAGCGTGTGCGTCAACAAGGGGACCGGCGAAGAAGCTCGCGGTTTCTGCAGCGAACAAAGTGCACCGCGTCCGCAAAAACAACCGTGCAACACGCATTGCACCACCAAGTAAATACGGGACTTTTTTCCAGCCCTTAAACACGGATCGCTCGCGATTGTGTCTCCTACCCCGTTATAAGCCGCCCTCGCACCTCGCCGCACTTGAACGCAAAACTAGTGTTGTATGTACTGCGGTGTTCATCGATTATGCACATTGCAAGCGCCTCGTGTTGCATTCACATGCGGGGCACCGTGATTAAAATTGGTCTGAAAAAGGGCACCGCGGGGTAAAAAGTTTGGGAACCGCTGTGACTTGTCGTATTATAGCATTACCATATCAATATAGTTACTTCTTCTTTTTGTATTCAATCATGGATTCAAGTTCTCCGCCCTTGCCTTAACATTTGTTTCTTCGTAAGAATTACACCCTTGACCCTTCATTACGTGTCGCATATACTCCACTCGTGGTATCCCCCTCTATTTCTTATCTCTTACGCAGCCTTCTGTTAAAATGTATTAATCCCAGCCACCCATCATGTCTCAACACTCAGTACACGTTCAATTTATTAATTTCTTCTTTTCTTGACACCATCCCATAAATAGTTCTTCTCTCGGCCATTAACACTTCCTCGTTTATGTTACCATATCCGTCCAACTATTTTTGAGCATTCTTCTGTATTAAGTATACGTTTATTATAAACTATACCGAACCATTTGAAATTGCACGGACACCGGGACAACAACAAAGTTTAGGTCGAGCGCGTATCATATACTTCTAAATTACAACACGATATGTTGTAATTTAACGATATTCGTATACGTTTCGTACGTGTCTTGGCTAAAAAAAAAGTTTGTGGACACAGGTGGAAGACTGTGAGTCAGTCCGAATGCTCGGCTCAGTGCGGTCCAGGCACACGAACTCAAAGCGTAGCGTGCGTCCAGGAATCTCAGAAAGCAGTCGTTTCCCAGTTACCGGATACCAAGTGCTCACATTTGCCGAAACCTCCGGATACTATTGTTTGTATCGGACAGTGTTTAAAATCAAAATGGTCGTTTACAGAATGGACTCCCGTAAGTTTAGCATTTTACGAAAAATTAAGATTAACTAAATATAATATATGTGTTAGAATAACATATTAAAAAAGTTTTCGTAAATACGAAGTTTGCATTTACCGCATCTATTACACAATAACAATTCTCTCGTTGAGTCCTATAATTAATAATTATTATAATATTATTGTTTGCGTACTATATGTATACATTTAAATAACATTTAAAACGCACGCATAATTAGTTATCCATTTAATTTATGTCTTGTATTATTATTACGTTTTAGATTACTTTGACAATAAAATTATCATATTTTAAGATATAGTTATGATTATACTTATATTTCGGTACATATAGTGTTCGAAAACCTGTGGGTCAGGCGTTCAGTACAGGGAGGCACATTGTGTTGATGACAATGGGGAATCGAGGGAGGAATCGTCGTGTAATGACAGTGAGAAAATCGTTTTAAAGACATGTGGGACAGAAAAATGTCCTCAATGGTCTGTTGGAGAATGGTCATCGGTGAGTTAATTTTTATAAACGTACGTAGTACGTACCGTTGTTTCATCAACGCGTTTGTTGTGTTGTTTATTATAGTGCTCAGTAACTTGCGGCGAAGGGCACATGGAGCGTTTGGTGTCGTGTCGTATGGACAATGGTAGAGTATTAGCCTCAGAATACTGCGGTACGAACATGCCGGCCACTAAAGAATCATGTAATATGAAACCATGTCCCAATTGGACAACAGGTCTTTGGTCTCCGGTAATAATCAAATAAATATGTTTACTATATAGACGTACAAGTATTTTACTAGCGACATCGAATAATAGTATTTTAACGCATAATGACTATTGTTTGACTAATTGCTAATTTATATAAACGCCGTTTATGCAAATAATGGGGCTAGGGGGTATTATTATTATAGGATATTATTTATATAATCATAAATTTACCCGTAACGTTTATTTGAAATATTTATATTTTGTAACATAATCGAAGTACCTTACTAATTTTTTTAATATCATAGGGTTTTTTTTATTTTCCTGTTAGCTTAATATTATTGCTGATTTATTACTTATTGTATTGCTAGCTATTTCAGTGTTGAGTTAAGCAAATGAAAATAAGTTATGTAAAATATGTAATTACTAATTACAAGCTAAATTAATAGTCAAAATAACCAATTTATGAATTGGAATGATGTACTGAATACTGTTTTGAAATTTTATTTTTTATCTAAAATGATACAAAAACGAAATATCAATATTTGTGTATTCAAAAACCGTCTTTTAAATGGAATATTTTAATTTACAACAATGTTTAGAAAAATTAAATTTAGAACACTCCACTATTTTTTTAACTTTCGAAAAAGAGATGATTAAAGTTATGTTAATTACTTAGTTCAAAGTATAGTTTTTCATTATAAAATCAATAAAATTATATTTTATTACTCCATAATACCCGAAAAAAACTTATTGGATAGTTTCTTTGTGCAATTCGAAACACAAATATTGATCAAACATAACTCTCACTATAAATAAAATGCACAAAAATGCTGTTATGCGAAATTATGACAAATATGCAAAATTAAATTTACTATTCAAGTTGATAATTTCACTTATTGTGTCTTACCCAGAATATTTTTTAACAGTTACAAAAAAATACATGCGAACACCATGAAGTCGCTATCGTACTTATTATTATAATATTTATTTAAAAACTAATTTTAATACTTTTTACTTGAAAAAATGTTATTAATATTATTAACGACTAAGATGAGGTTTATTAAACAATTCATATTACTCGAAACAATGAACCACCTGTAACCTCGACGGCGCAACGATTTATTTCAGTGTTCTGTTACTTGTGGTGTTGGGATCGTGAGACGTATCGTTCGATGTAACGTGCCAGGCGAATCGGCGTGTGAACCGATTGAAAAACCAATCGAGGAAGAGAAATGCTTTGTACCCCAGTGCTTGGATGTAAACGATTATCGTCATGAAAACGAGATATTTACCAAATACGGTGCGCACGATAAAAATTCCATAGTAAGCAATAAGCTGTACACGTGGCGGACGGATGCCTGGTCAAGTGTAAGTTGTATAATATTTACACTACGTTTTAGTTAAACGAAATAATTGTAATTGTTATATCTCATATAAGTTTAACTTATTTAATTTTGATGATATTCGCATATTATTTGATAACACACGTATATAGGTACCGTTTATATATTGATTGTACACTGTATATATCTGTAATGTGCGCGTTAATTATGTATCAGTGTTCGGCGTCTTGCGGAAACGGTTACAAACGGCGCCGTTTGGATTGCGTGAACACGAGCACGGGCAAACCGGTGGCGTGGAATCTTTGCAAGTCCAAGAACCAACCGAAAAACGTCACGGTGTGCATCGCTCCTGTGTGCGTCACGTGGTACGCCGACAACTGGAAACAGTGTTCGGCCGAATGCGGCAAAGTACGTAGAATACGTTATAACGGACAGCCGTTGTTGTAAAGTGAAAAATACGTAATGATAATACACGCACGGTCTTCAATCTTTATCCGTAGGGTTTCGAAGAACGCGAGGTGACTTGTGTGTCGATGGTGAGCGGTAAACCTATGGACGAATCGCATTGCGCGGTACAAGAAGAAAAACCCGAATCCCGAAGGTCGTGTGAAAGCCACAGAAGTTGTAAGCCAGTTTCTACTTGGAGAACTGGACCTTGGGGAGAAGTAAGTACCTACTTAATCAATCGGTATCATCATTCGTGTGTAATCGACGGGAGCCGTGTCGCGCGATATACCACGTACGTCCAAAACCCGTGTTTTCGTATCATATAATAATATATGCTTTAGAATATCTAACTATATAAAATCAAGTACCACTCACTCACACACTGATCAGCTGTACGCCAAAACTACCATACCGATTCGTTTGACATTTCGAGGAAATGTGCTTATTACTATGTAGTAGTCATAGGAGCAATAAGAAAGCATTTTTCATCGAAACTGTTTTGGGCTCGATGTATAATTTTTTCACCTGTTGATTACCCAGGGAAACATTTTTATGTACATTTCATTAATTATCGTTTGGGGTATAATATTATATAAATTGCAATAATGTAAAATTTAAACAAATGCATCTAATAAAACGTATTTTAGTGTTCAGAAGTGTGTGGAGGTGGCGTGAAAGAGAGGAAAGTCGTCTGTCAACCGTACGATGGAACGAGAAAATTACTGGACGAAGAAATGTGCGTGGAATCTAAGCCATCGTCTTCTATGCCATGCAACGAACAACCCTGCAGCAACGGCCAACAACCTGCGTACATCACATTGGTCTGGAACTTCGGGGAGTGGTCAAAGGTATAAGTCATTTGAATTATTCACATAATTTATAACGAAATAACATACGGCGTGGGTAACGCGTAATGTATATATATAGAAAATACGATTTTGTATTATTTAAAATAGTTTAACAATGTACAAATTATATTATTATACGAAAGTAATGTTTTTCTGAACATCTTCGGCTTGCTACGAATAAGTTTATTTAGCGTTAAAATACATTGAACGTTTTTGTTTGATAATAATGCAGTATTCTCATTTTCGCATCCATAAGTCCATAATTATTATAACTACTAACCTGCAGTAAGAACGCATCGAGCTAGCACTTACCCAAATGATCGCAGAAGTCGCTCAGTGTACTCGGGTCAGTTTAGCGTACCCCGTCGAGTGCGTTTAGTTCTGTAAATAGTATGTACAATATACAATAGACGATCTTGCTTTTAAACTAAATATTTTAGACTTAGTATGACAAATTAAAGAATTGAAATTCGGTTCTAGACGTAAATATGGCCGCTCCTTGCCAAAACTAGTAGGAATAAATATAATCAATCAAACACAGATTTTGACAAGACTTTGTTGAGAAAATTAAAATAAGTTTGATTAGAATTTGTTTTTGACAAAAAAATTTAATTCTATAATTATTTGTTCGGAATTTTTTTTTTCAAATTTGCTTTTATAAAAATCTTTAAAAAAATGCATTATAAAATGTACTAACTTTTAAATATTACCGCTGTATAGAAACCTGTCCACTCCATCATTTAAAAGTCCATTTCTGGTTGTCATAGAGTAATGCGGTGAAAATAATAAGAAAGCAAATCTACAACATTAAACGCACTTTACGAATCGCTTTAAATAACAATTGAATACTCATAAATCAGCATTAGATTTAGCTTCATAAATAATTATGATTCGTCAAATCAAATAGTTTTTAAAAACTATTGGAGTTGTCAAGTGTAGATTTAGCGTGAACAATTATGAAATATAACAGCAAATGGATTATATTATATCATATGTTCGGCACGTTTAATTAAGCGATAACTCTTAAGTGACGTCTTATCTTCACAGGTATTTTTTAAAAATTCTATATGAATTATAAATAATTCTTATACGTGCTCGAATGTAATTTAATTAACTTACTTGTATTTTATACGCATCGTATGTTTCTATGATCCCTATAATCATAATAGGTACCTTGTAGGTAATTAAGAGGGATTTAAGGAGGTTATGCGACGTATACCGATTTTTCCAAATTTTATCAAATTTTAGGAAGAATGCATACCAAAAACTCACCCCGTGAATGTGTGCTAAAATTGTGCGCATACTCAATACTGACCAAACTGACTCCAAAAATAAAATATAATTATAGCAGTATATTTAAAAAAATTAGTTTCCAGTAAAATATCTGAGGGACCACTGTTCCTCATGGCTCAATTATAGTTCCCTATTATATAGCTTCTCATCTAAAATTAGAGGAAAATATCATCAGTAATATTGATTAGTAAATAAACAATGTATTATTTAAATCTACAATGTATTTTTTTTTTCAACGATTTAAATTGTCAGCAATAAATTATTTATTTTTTAATGATAATTATAAGCCCTCGAGTTCATATGATTAAAAAGAAAAACCTATCCTATTAATTAGGTACCTATATCGCATGTTATATAACTTTGTTTTATACATTTTAATTATAGAATAATTATAAAGAAATATTTTACGACTAGATTTTATAAACATAGCATTATTGGTATTATAGTTAAATGAAATCCCCGCCTCATATTTTGCATAGGTATTTCGCATACCCATATAATTTTTTTTTCGGCTTAGTTATACTCGTATTATAGGACTACTATAATTGCATTCCATATAATATCTTATGACGTTAATAAACATGAAAATTGAACTAGGTTCTCTATTATTTTCAAAACTACAAATAATTGTATATCATAGTGATTTCAATCAGATTAACATATCGGTATTAATAGCTAAGTTTGGTGTATGTAAAACAAATTTAGTCGTTTGGGTCATTTAAATAACCAGTTTTTTTTTATCTTGAACGAAAAAAAAATAAATTAATCTAAACAAAAAATAATGAACAAGAATTACCACTAGAATAAGAAAAATTAAAAATATTCACCCGAAAATATATTAACCAATTAATGTTTCAAAATATTTATGTACAGATAAAAAGAAAGCTTACGTATACGTGTAACGAAAATTGTTCGAAACTACTGTTAAATGCATGGAACATCATAAAATGCATTTCATATATAATATGCTAAAATAATCATTTAAAAAAACTTCATGAGAAAACTTCAAAAGAACATTCAATTGCACCATTTAAAACGGTCATATTATATAATGTGGTATCGGACTGATATCTCATTGGTTTTGCGCTATACCTATGTTTTGCGAAAAAAAAAATGATTGATACGTAGGTACAATGAAACGGGGCGCGAGTATTTTCAATATTGATTAAAAATTACTATTTGAAAATTTATGACGAATATGTACCTATTAAGAAATTGGTAGAAACTGAAATGGAGATGAATTATCATTAAAATACCTTAATAACAATTAGTTGATCGCATTATGCAATTTAAATCCCTCAAACACTTAAATGTGGTGACGGTTTACGGTTTACGTGAGCAATAAATCAAAAACAAATCCCTTAATGATTATACGCACATCACACTCGTTTTCTTAATTATTTTTATAATTATTTTTTTCGAATGTACTAAAAAAAAGTCATTACAATATTGCAATAAAAGTACCGACCGTTATTATCTGGAATTGCCTTTCCCTTTGTATAAATAGACTATGCTATAAGTCACATTCCAGTTATTATGCTTGTCGACACGTGAACACGGAATCCCGCTTAACAGGGTTCTCTTCTCTCCGGTTTGATTTGATTTGATTTAATTTTTGTGTGTAATTTTTATATTATGCTGTATGCAGTATGCGTACTGAATATGACTGTATAATTGTGCATAATGATGCACTTTAAGAAACAACGTTTTTGAGGAATAAATTATTACATAATATTTCCTCTTCAAAACAGGATGATTTAATTACCAAGTACTTTATAGACGACAAAACAACAAACAAGTTAAATAAATATTGGCTCCGAGTAATATGAAAATCCGACAACCATATAACGTATGGTCGAATGGATATGGACACCGCCCAAGTATTATAATGCATTTTTTTTTCTTGTGACCAACATCAGTAGGTAAATAAAGTTTTACTTATGTTGCGTTGAAAGTATTTGTCGTCGGTCGTATACAATTTTCATACTATGTATCACATAACCTAACGTAACCTATTCATATTTTGTTAATGTTTCCAATTCCACCGAGACGGTAACGCTCATGACTATATGGGATCTACAATGCCATTGCAGTTTAGTAGTATTGTCTAATATATTTTATTTAAAATGAATATGATAACATATACGTTGAATGTTCAACGTTATAATATGGTGTATAGTTGGTATTTTCAAAATCCGTTTGTATATATATATTAAATGGGATAGGCCGCTTACCATGTTGGACTTAGCGTGGGTGCGAGGGGTGCATTTCACCGGATCCACATGGCGTTTAGTCAGGTCCACGTACATGCTGGGGGTTTCATCACCTCCTCACAATGGTCTTATATTACACGAATACTTTGCCAGACACAAACTAATTGAATGCTTATAAAAAGAACGTTACATTGAATGCAACCTCTCTCCTTCACTAACTCCTACGCATGGAACTGTTGTAAATGGCATCCAATTAGTAGTTGTACACTTGTTTCCCGAGGATTAAATCTGACACTGGATCGGTCAGTGTCTACGATATAAGTATTTTAGATACAGTTGCGGTACAGTTTTAAAAAATATCAAGTATTATTGTAACTGCAAATGGGGATGGTTTTAAAATAACTAAGCTATCCGTACGAATAGGAACAAAACTATGTCGGTTCTTAAAGAGTGCACCGCTGTGCCCTTAGGGCACTACGAGCCCATTCAAGTGAAAGCCCACATGAAATTTAAACTAATATTAAATGAACTAGTGTTAATTTTTTGTGCATATTGCAAGCTCTTTATGGTGTTCGCTGCAGTGCACCATGTTTAAATTGTTTCCTAAAAAGGTCACTACCTACCGGATAAAAAATTTGGCAATCAATGCCATAAGTGATTATCACATCTAATATATTATTGAAATAAATTATTCCATAACCATTCAATTAGACGGTTAATACATTTTAAATGTGTATTAAATATTGAATTGCGACAATGCGGATAGCATAAATTATAGACACATACTCGTATATGTAATAATATTTATAAACAGCAGTATTTTACCGAACGCGTGAAAATATATGCAACTTTAGTGTATTCGGAGAATTGATTTGAAGTATCTTTCCTAAAAGAAAACATGAAAGCTAGAGATATATTTGGTCTTCGAAAACCATATTTACAGTGATCATATATTCATATGTACCTATGTATTATGATTTATGATAAAATAATTAATAATAGCAGATTAGTGGAAGTCATGAAATTGAATGGTTACTGATCATTGATCAATAACCATAACCAGTACGTGATAACATGTTCCGGCTGGTTGTTTTTTTTTGTCATTATACTTTATTTTTAAAACTATGTATTACGTAATGATATTATGTAATTTTGCATTAATTTTGTTGTGATATTTTCAAAAAATTGTATTTATTTAAAATTTATACAGAAGAAAAATATTTATTGTGCTGGTGTTCGATGCTTATATTTTTCCAATGAAATTGAATATGAAGTCATTCTAAAAACTTCTTTAAATCTTAAGAGAACACCGACATTTGTACTGTCATTGCTAAACCTAGAATATGACAGTCAAAAGTGAAAGCAAATAATTAATTTCCTAATCCATATTAGTTTTCCCCAATATTAATATTATTGTTTTTTGTCCTATCATATTTTATTCAAAATAGTATGCGCCAATAGAGGCAGTAGGTATAAATCTTAAAAGACCATTTACATGAGTAAAAAACTGAAAACGTTTCGAATGAGCTCAATAACTAGGGTAGGGTGTTAAATAATGAATGGCTGAAATTGTTTTTTTTGATTTAATGAAACTTATAGAACCATCTGAATAGGTCAACATTGACCATAGAAAATTAGAAATCAATCCAAAGACGTTTAAAATGTCTAAATATGCCTTAGCTCAAAAATCAAATACAATTTATATAAATTTATTAATTATTGATTAAAATAACGTTTAAGTTACAATATATTGTTGTTTTGGAGGCGCAGAGGCCGTAAAAGTGAAGATTATAAGAGGTGAAGACAGTTACCTTAAAATCAAAACTTATCAAAATAATGCAAAATAAACTTTCTTATTTTCTCAATCGAACGTACACGAATTCGCGACGACGTACGAGCATCGCGCAGATTAAAGCTTTGGGGAATAACGCCGAAATCCCGGACCCTAGGTGCCCTGTGGGGCGCGTGATAAATGTATAAACTGTATATAATATAACAACGCAACAACGC